>CBVK0100097122.1:0-34282 GCA_900067695.1 Picea abies
CTCTTCCGATCTCACCTTAAGCCCTTAAGGTTAGCCCCTATTTCCAACCTTTCAACCCCTTTTCCCTTACCCACCTTATGGAATCTCAGTCCCCCATCACTCTTTCTTCATAGTTGGTCTACACACAGTGATGTTTAATCTTTATTAATGTTCTTCATAATTACATATACAAAAATAGGCTCCTAGCCTTTAACACTTAGGCTCTCTGGTCTAATAAACACATAATCCCACTAGCTTATCAACACTTGGCTCACCAACCTACAAAACATGATTACAATTCATAAAAATGATTACAACTCATAATATAAATAGGGCACATCCTTGGGGTATTACAATCCCCTCCCCTTATTTTTGCATTGTCCTTAGTGCAACTCTTTACACATAATCAACAAGATTTTCAAAATCTTCAAAAATATGTGGGTATTTTTCCCGCATAGCGTCTTCATGTTCCCATGTCATGCCGTTAGGACCATACCAGGTCCATTGGACCTTTATAATCCCTATGGCTCGATTCCGGAGCTATTTGTTTTTTTGTTCCAATATGCGCACAGGATGCACTTGCAAGACACCTTCTTGCTCCACATGAATCACATTACAATGTATTACATGATTAGCATTAGGTATATATTTCTTAAGCAATTAAATATGAAACACATTATGTATAGTCATGGATGTAGGTAATGCAAGCATATATGTGGCTGGCCTAATCCTTTCTAGGATTTCAAATGGCCCACAAAATCTGGTTGCCAACTTGGAACAATTTTCAAGCCTCAGGGAACTTCTATTGGCTTTCACTTTCAGGAAAACATGATCGCCCACTTTAAACTCTTTGTGGGTTCTGTTTTTATCAGCATAATTTTTTTTCCTGTCTTGGGCAGCCTTTAAATTCTACTTAATTTTCAGCATTTTCTCTTTCATTTCCTTGAGCAACTCTGGCCCAACTACTACCCTATCAGCTGGATTATTCGAGCTTACTAGAGTATTTCACTTTCTCCCATAAAGTGCTTCAAATGGGATCATCTTCAACGATGCTTGATACCCATTGTTGTAGGTGAATTCTACTAAGTGTAGGTAGTCTTCCCATTTAGATGGTTTGTCCATCACATACATCCTTAGTATGTATTTTATCACTCGATTCACCTGCTCTATTTTCCCATCAAACTCAGCATGATAGGATGTGCTAAAGTTAAGATTCATTTCAAATCCTTTGAATAACCCTTTCCAAAATTTGGAGATAAATTTTGAGTCTTGGTCAGATACAATTGTCCTAGGAATACCATGCAATCATATTACTTCCCTCATAAAAATATCAGCAACATTAGTTGCCTTGTGAGTAGTCTTTAATGGAATAAAATGGGCAGCTTTCGTAAGATTTTCCACCACCACCATGATTGAATCATGTTTCTTTCCTGTCTTGGGAAATCCCATGATGAAATCCATTGTCACTACCTCCTACTTCCACTCAAGAATGGGTAAATTATGTAACAACTCTGTTGGGTGCCTGTGCTCATCTTTAACCTTCTGGCACTCCATACATCTAGCGATGTATTCTGTAATCTATTTCTTCATACCTGGCCAAAAGTAATGTCTCTTGGCTGCTGCCACATTTTTTTGATATCCAAGGTGCCCAACATAAGGCACATTATCCATTTCTTTCAAAATCATAAGTTTCAATTCTTGGACATTAGGTACATAAATTTTGTTCTTGTACAGAAGTGTTCCATCAGTTTCCAATTTATAATTTTCCACTTTCTGTGGCATCTTACCTTGTTGCATTTTTGCTGCCAAATCCCTGTACTACAAATCTGTATTTCCAGCCTCCAAAATTCCACCTTTAATATCAATTTGATACATGCTAATGGTTTTAGCATGTAATTCATGCACTCTCCTACTGAGTGCATCAACCACTTTGTTCTCTTTTCCTTTGATATGCTTGATATCAAATTCATATTCACAAAGAAAATCCAGCCACCTACTTTGCCTAGCATTCAAGGTTGGTTGATCAAACAAATACTTCAGATCATTGTGGTCGGTTCCTAGTTCAAACCTCTTTCCCATGAGGTAATGACTCCATTTTTTTAGAGCGTGAATGATGGCTGCCCACTAAAAATCATGAGTTGCATAGTTCCTTTCATGCTCTTTCAAATTTCTGGATTCATAACAAATTACGAATCCATTCTGACTGAGGAATCCTCCCAGTTCCTTTTTGCATGCATCTGTACACACTACAAAGTTTTCATTCGGATCTACAATCCTTAGGATTTGAGCACTAGTTAACAGTTGCTTCAATTGCTGGAAGCTTTTCTGACATTACTTTGTCCACTGAAATTTCTTCCCCTTCCTTTGCAAGGAAGTGATAGGATAATCTATCCTTGAGAATCCTGCAATGAACCTTATGTAATAGCCAGCTAGAGCCATAAAGGATATCAATTTTGTTACATTATTTGGCACTGACCATTATCTAATGGCCTCAATATTCTCAGGATCTACAACTATCCCATCCTCTGAAATAATATTCCCCAAGTAATGGATTTGTTTTTTATAAAACAATCATTTTCTCAACTAGGAATATAGTCGGTTCTCTCTTAGCACTTGCAGCACCATCCTCAGATGTTTTTCATGCTCTTCCTCTGACTTGGAATACACCAGGATGTCATCCAAAAAGAATATGACAAACTTGTCTAGATAGTCCCTAAATACACCATTCATTAGGCACATGAAAACATCGGGTGCATTTGACAGCCCAAACGACACCACTGTGAATTGATAATGACCATACCTTGTTCTAAAGGTGGTCTTGCTGATGTCTTCATCCTTTATTCTTACTTGGTGATATCCTGATCTAAGATCTATTTTCGAAAATATCTTAGCATCCTTCAATTGATTAAAGAGATCATCGATCCTTGGCAGAGGATACTTGTTCTTAACAATCACTTTGTTTAACTATTGGAAATCGATACACAATCTCAATGTCCCATCCTTCTTCTTCACAAATAGGACCGGGGTTCCCCAATTTGACACACTTGGGCGTATATACCCCTTCTTTAGAATCTCTTCAAGCTGCAATTGTAATCCCTTTAGCTCCGGCGTACTCATTTTGTAAGGAGATTTTGATACTGGAGCTGCTCCAGGCATCAAGTTTACAGAAAAGTCAATATCTCTTTTTGGGGGTAGTCCTGGTACCTCATGGAGTATATCTTCAAAGTCCTTTAGTACCGCATGATCTCCATTATTTGACACCTTATCCTTAGGTGTTTCCTCCACATGGGCTGCAAATAATTGATAGCCTTTCATGTGGCACTTCGTTAGCTGCATTGTTGAGGTTTCTCTGATAACAACAACTCTGGGAATTCCTTGGACTGTTTTATGATTTCCTTCCTCATCCAGGAAAGTGAATTCCTTGTTACGACAGTCTAGGATGGCATGGTGTTGGTCCAACCACTCCATCCCAATTAGACAGTCATAAGAACCTAAAGGCATAATGTTCAATTCAACCTTTGTGCTCAGTCCATTCATGTCCATTGGAAAGGAATTAACTAACTCAGTGACTTTCCTCTTGGTTCCTATAGATAGCTTCACTAACCAAGACTTTTCATGCTTGCTTCTCGACAATTGAAAACTTTCCACCACTCTAGGATCTATATAAATATGGCTAGCTCCTGAATCAATTAAAATAGTAAAGGCATGGTTATTGATCAGAGCTTCCACTTCAATCATGTGCGATTGATATTCTTCTTTCTTGTTGTCCAGGGTTGCATAGATTCTTGGTATTCTACTGCCCATGTTTTCCACTATTTCATCTTACTGAACATTATGGAAAACTCTCACTTTTCCATTTTTGTGGGGACAATATCTGTACTTGTGGTTACCCTAACAACCCCAACACTAAATGGGTGTCTGCCTTGGCCTTTGTTCCCCTACGTCAGCCATTCTTGGTTCTCTAAAAGATGGTTTTCCTTGAGGACTATTTCTGAAAAAGGGAGTTTTGTTTCACTTCTTCCTCTGCTCTTTCTTAAACTTCTTCTGGTCATCCAAAGCCTTCCGAAAAGTAGGTTTTTCTCTTTGCTTCTCATATAATCATTTCTCTCCTCTTATCATTTCTTCCATAATCTTAGGGTCATCATATCAAATCTTGTCCCCAATGGAAGCTGGTATTCCACTCAGATACATTTGAATCTTGACATTCTCATCTTTGATGAATGGGGCATACTTCACAATTCCAAAAATCTTTGTTCATATTCATCAATGGTCATGTTTCCCAGCTTGAGTTCAAAGAACTCTTTCATCTTTATGTCACAGTATCTTTTAGTCAAGTATTTCTTCTCGAAATACCTCTTGAATTATTTCCAATTAATATCCTTGTCTCTAATGTGTTGCACTTGCACAAGTTGATCCCACCACATGGATTCTTTTTCTTTCAGTTGATACATCGCAATTCTTCCTTCTGCATGAGAGGAATAATTCTGTAATTGGAAGTATTTTCTCATACCACGCAACCATGTCTCAACATACTCCTCCTTCTTTTGTTTTCCATCAAACGTAGGAGGATTAATCTTGTCATTTGTCCCTTCAATTCATCCACTCCAGATCTCCTATGTTTTCTGGTAGGAGATGGGTTTGAACTACTATGTGCCTCCTTATTGGAAAGTTTTGGGGAGTGACGATGATGCCTACTAACACTTCTCAATCTTCTTTTCTTCTCAGGGTTCTTGTGACTCCCTATTTTTATTAAGTCACTCTCTTTATCCAACTTATTTTCGATTCTTTCCAGACTCTGCATCAAATTTAGGTTGAATTCACCCTGTTGTTCCTTGGATTTCATGAGATTTCAGTTACCCACTCAGTGAGTCTTGGCATCTTTCTGCAATCATTCAATGATTTTTATCATATGCCCTTCCTTATCTATCTCTTCTCCATGTCCATTGGAGTTCGATCCTTCAACTCATAAATGGACATCCATTTCTTTTACTTCATTCTTTGAACTAGAAGCAATCTGTGCCTCTTCCATTTCTTTGCACTCAGTGGAAACTCTATTTGGTTCTGGCACTCATTAAACTCTGCAAACACAATGTGCAGACAACCGAATTTTTTTAGGTCATCATTCCTTAACAAATCCCACAACATTAATAAACCAATCTGATTTAAGAAAAACTTTTAGTTTTCATTCTCTGCGATTCTCGTTCAATCAAGAATCTTCGTAGATTTCTTCTTTCAGATCTCTACTCTGGTCTACAAATTTCGGGCACTAGCCCTTTTTCTCTTAGTCCCTAACCCATGAAATTGGGGGCCGTGACCAAGCACTATATCACTAGGTGATTACTCGGGCCTTCAACCTTTGGCTTATTTCCAGAGTACAATGCAACAATATCTTTGATCTCTAGATTACCAAACACGTGAAGTAGGGTAGATCTTAGTCTACGTCTACTCAACATCCGATGAATGACACTCACTATGGAACCTCAGGCATGTGAGTTCTGGGACTTCACGACTTCGGAGGATTTCACATTCGCACCCCTGAACCATTAATCTCTGAAAACTCCCACATCACCTTAGGTGACATTGCTATCTCACATTACTTAACACTTTTCCAATTGCGGGGGCATGCAATGGTGGTTTGGAGTAACCCGCCTTTCATCCCGCAATTCTCCTGACGCTGACACATAACCCCTCGGTGAAACCGCGGTTTGGATTGTGGGAACACCTTGGAGAATTAAATTTCATGCAACTTGGGTCCCCGCAATGCCTCCCAATTGTCGACCTTTGACGTATTGTGACCAACACCAGTGTGGGTCCTCCAACCTTAAACTATGTTATGTAACCTCAGGGCCCACATAGTACAATTTTCACTAGCTAAGGTGGTGACATGTGACATGCCTAGGAATTTTTGCATCATCCCTAGAGACGTCCTCCTGCATCACCGTGCTTGCTTTTTTGTTTTGAGACTTCAAGACTTTGGACATTTGTGCATCAACACATCCCACTTCTCTCAATCTTCGAACTCCAAAATTGCGATCTGTCATGATATCTAACGGTAAGCCTTCTCACTAGATCTACAGTGTCGATCCACTTCAAGACTTCGGAGCTTCAAGCTTCATCCTTTCTCTTATTTTTCATCAATCTTCATCGAATTCACGAAGTCCAAAGGGCTTCCAGGTTATCCCTTATACACCTTCTCCATATCTGATGATCGCAAAGGATTTCAGTTCTTTCCTAACAGATCCTAAGGCTCTAACACCCCAAGTGTTGATCTCTCTCTCTCAGTGGTCAAATGCCACCCTGGTTGTGGTTTTATTCTACTGCTACTTCTCCTGAGCTTTGTAACACGACCAAGTAACCCCTTGTCACTCAGAAACATTCTAAGGTTCAAAATTGGTTCCATATGAACACCATTTCCACTCGAAACCTTGGGTCCAAAGAAGACTTATCCGGCCCATCTAGGCTCAACGTTGAAACCATGGGCTATGATACCATATTGTAACTTCCCCGGCCATCAATCCCCACTATCAGGCAATGCTACAACATGGAACATTCACATACATAAATATATATATATATATATATATATATATAATGAAATTTAACCAAACAATACAAAGTAACCGCATAATTACTGCTAACATACAAAATTAATGGAAAACAATTGTAATTCATACTTGCAATGGAATACATGATAACATTTCAAAGACACGAACATGCATCACATATAACTTAAGTACATAATTAATACTTATCTTTAAACTAGAGTAATTCCACCAACTACATATAGACCTTCCACGAACCTCCCAGCCTTAGACCACATTGCTCATCACGCTTAGCAGTGGGTCACCCCCGAGATGGGACTAATCTCTACCCAAGGCAGGGGAATCCTAAACTAGGCTGAGGTTACAGGAAAACTACACAATGCAACCGGAAGGATTCTCTCTAGGATCCTTCTTACACCCACTACTCACAGACTCTCATTCCCCACATGCCTGTTCCACCTGAGAGTATACACCTTCACAAGCACATTCCATCGGTTTCTTCACCTCCCTCTCTTGGTCTTAGCAATAGGCTGAATCAGGAATTCATAGAGCTTCATAGCTGGTGTTGGGCTCTCTCTAGGAGAAAACCACTTTCCAATAGACTCTCTCACCTGGAGATATTTTCTCATAGGCCTAACAACCTGACTCTTCTACCACGGGCCTCAAAACCCGCTTCTTTAGCACACTCCTAAAATCAACTCCAACTAAGTGAGGACAATAACAATGGTTCAACACCCATTCACATAGGGATGACATTAGCAAAAACACATGGGCATGGAACTACAGAAGAAAACAACCCACGCTAAAACATAGCATGACTAAGGTGACTACCCAGGTGTCAGGTTCCTCAAAAAACACAAAATGACTCACAGATTTCAACTTTTAGGATGGGTGGTTGTGCCAAGGTTCCACGCAGAGGAAAAATGGTTCAGACGGAGGATCAATCCATGGGTTTTTCCCATTGGTTTCAAGGTGTGGGGCAATACAAATGTAGAGGTTGATCACAGAGATATCATGGTTTCATATGGAGGATCAGGAAATTGTAAGGACAAACCCCCAACTCAGTTGATGCTTCAGATTTTTACTACATGTGCCCAGGTCGACATGTGTCTTCCTGGAGCTGCATGCATTCCCTTTGGCCACATTGCCTTTATCGAGACTTAGGATAAAAACATGTCTTTCACACAACTTTGGAATAATAATAAATTATTATTCTCAAGGACTTAAGCCCCTAATATTAGCCCCTCTTTCCAACCTTTCAGGCTCTTTTCCCTTACCCACCCTGTGGAAGCTTAGTCCCCCATCACTCTTTCTTCATGGTCAGTCTGCATGCAATGATGTTTAATATTTATTAATGTTCTGCATAATTACATATACAAAAATAGGCTCCTGGCATTTAACACTCATGCTCTCCAACCTAATAAACACATAATCCCGCCAGATTATCAACACTCGGTTCACCAGCCTACAAAACATTATTACAATTCATAAACATGATTACAACTCATAATATAATTGGGGCACATCCTTGGGGTATTACAATATGGATCTGCAGTGTATTTTATTGGCATAAATGATTTAGTTCATCTCGAGCATGGGTATGCCCGCCTCAGAGAGACAATTTTTGTTTTGCAGATGGCACCTCTCGAACTCTGGTCCTGGGCTCACTCGATTTGGTACATTGGTGAAGATGTTTTAATTTATTTTGGCCATCAGTTTCTCTTCTGACCTCACACATTATGGGGCATATATTATAGCCCTAAAATTCCCTACTCATGCATACATGGCATTGACCCTTCTACTTACATATTATTCCAAAGAATTGTTAAGGATCTCTTCTTAAAAAACCATTTTTTAGAGCATGTACGTGCCCTGCACCACTACAAATCATGTACATATGCTTACTGGATGCTATATATCCCACGTACATACACTTTTTGTACACTAAACAACCTGCGTATGCTTGTAAAAGTTGAAAAAATTAAAAAGTTGTAAGGAATTCGGTGAAATTCACGAGCTATTAGAGGTTTCCCAACCAATTCACCTACTATAGCCTGTCACCCAACCGAATAACCATCCTTTTGTCACATAAAAGGAGGTTTTGGGGTCTCATTTCACATCCAAGCATAAGAACAGTGAAACTCTGCCCAATTTCACTTATGTTCCTTGCCTAAGATTTTGCTACCTTTTGTAAGATATTGCCTCAGCATTCCCTCATCAATTTCTTCTTCTTCCATTCAATCCATTCCCTTCCCTTGATTTATTCAGAATATTGAGAGAAGAGGCATATTGAAGGTGCACTTGGAGCATTGTAAAGAGAATCCTGGACCAGGTTCACATAACAGTGGCCAACACAGATTGTAAGTTTTAGTCTTTTTTTGATGAATAAAAGAATCTCTTTTCCCTATCCCAAATGATGACGTTTTATGTATTTTATTTGATTTATACATAGAATTTGATATCTAAACCTAAATCATGAATAGAATTAGCATGCATGTAGTCCTTGTGTGCCTAGTTTTGGATGCAGGTCAACCTTGGGAGGAGGCGTGCAGTCATTGTAACTACAGAGGTTGAGGAGATCATCATCAGACATGGGATAAAAGGTACAATTATCGATATTCTCTCTTATTTCTTTCTTTTCATTTTGTTTTGGTATGTTTGAGGTAGGGTATAAAATAGACTGAATTTTAGATGGTCATTCACTCTATTTATATTATAAACCCTTGTATAGTTAAAAGGGGGATTTTCCCATTTGCAATGGGTGGTTGTGAAATTGTGCTAGGTGTTGAATGGTTGAGGACTCTGGGTCCCATACTCATGGATTTTAAGGAATTAACCATGTAATTCACCCAGAATGGCCAACAATATAAGTTCCAAGGCATCACAACTTGTTCCCATGAGATCATTAGTTCCCATCGCATGGAAAGGCTCCTCAAAAAAGGGCATTCAGGGATTATTGCACAACTCGATTCCATTAAATCCACTGAGATACCATCTGTGCATCCCAACCTCCAATCCATCCTCTCTAAACATCAATATATTTTTTCTACTCCCAAAGGAATACCCCCTTATCATGGTGTTCATAATCATTAAATTCCTTTCATCCCTAGTATCCTTCCTCCCAATGTTCGTCCATACTTCCATCCCTTTGCATAGAAAAATGAAACTGTGAAAATTGTCCAAGAATGTCTCGTTGTCGATGTTATACATCTAATTACTACCCCCTATTCTTATCCTATGGTCATGGTCCTTAATAATAAAGTCTCTTGGCACATGTGTCATGACTTCCACTCCCTAAACAAACCGACCATGAAAGACAAACTTCTCATTCCTTTCATTGATGATATCTTGGATGAATTAGGTGGTGCCCAGTATTTTACTACACTTGATATTCGTTTTGGTTATCACCAGATACATATGAAAGAGGTTGACATTCCTAATACTTCCTTTTGAACTTATGAGGGCCATTATGAGTTATTTTTCATGCCCTTTGGATTATGTAATGCTCCATCCACCTTCCAAAGCCTCATGAATCATGTCTTATGTCCTTTTCTCTGTCATTTTTTCTTATTTTTCTTTGATGATACTCTCATCTATAGTAAAACATGGAATGCCCATCTTGCTCATGTGGATAAAGTTCTTCATCTACTCTCTTAGCACCAAATTTTCCTCAAACAATCTAAATGTGATTTTGGAGCCTCAAAGTGGAGTATTTGGGTCATATTGTTGGCAAAGATTGTGTCAGGGTGGATCCAAATAAAATTGAAGCAATGCAGATTGGCCTCGACTTAATACTCTCAAAAGTTTTCATGGTTTTATGGGTTTAATAGGTTAGTATTGCAAGGTTGTCAAGAATTATGGAAAAATTGCATCACCTCTCATAACTCTCCTTAAAAAGAATGCTTTCACTTGGACTCTAAAAACTGATCAATCCTTCCAAGCATTGAAGGAGGCTATGTGCACCACTCATGTCTTGGCCCTTCCTGACTTCACAAAGACCTTTGTCCTAGAATGTGATGCCTCAGGAACAAGAATTGGTGCATTCATTATGCAAGATGGTCGACCTTTGGCCTTCACCAGCAAACAACTTTCAGAGCGTGATTTTGGCTAATCCATTTATGAAAAAGAAATGTTGGCTATATTGCATGAAATGGATCTTTGATGCCCTTATATATTGGGGAAACACTTCCAAATTAAGACAGATCATCAGAGCCTTAATCATTTTCTGGAACAACGTATTTCATCCCCGGAGCAACATAAATGGTTGACTAATCTCTTTGGGGATGATTATGAGATCATTTACAAGAAAGGAAAAGACAATGTGGTTGTTGATGTTGTTTCTAGAAAGTATGAAGATGAAGGATCCCTTTTTTCCCTCTCTTTCATTGTACCAAATTGGATCCAAGCCATTCACTAAGAATGGTTGCAATATCCCAAAAGTTCATGTTTGATCCACCAATTGCAAGGCAATTCTCTAGTTTCCCAGGGGTACTCTTGGAACAATGATGAGTTTCTCTACAAATGTCATTTGTATTTAAGTAAACATTGACAACTTAAATCCGCGGTGCTTTCTGAGATACATGCTTCACCCATAGTTGGTAACTCAAGGTTTACCAAAACCTACGACCAAGTCAAATGCTATTTTTTTGGGACAGAATGAAACAGGATGTTTGCACCTTTGTGGAAGAATTTGATGTATGTCAATGAAACAAAGGAGAAATAGTCAAATATCCCGACACGTTACAACCACTCCCAATTCCACCCGCTATTTGGAGGGATATCTCTATGGATTTTATTGTTGGCTTACCTAAATTGGGTAATAAGTCAGTCATCATGGTGGTAGTTGATTGTATTTCCAAATAGGCTCATTTTTGTGCTCTTCAACACCCATTTATAGCAGCCATAGTGGCTCAAAGTTTCATGGATAACATTTTCAAGCTTCATGGAACTATTCACTCTATTGTCTCTGAAAGAGATCCCACTTTCACTAGCAATTTCTGGCAAGAATTGTTCAGGCTCCAGGGAACCCAATTGCAGCTCAGCACAACCTATCATCCTTAGACTAATGGCCAAACTGAAGTGGTCAACAAGTGTTTGGAAACATATTTGCAATTTTTTTTGTCTGAAAGACAAAATCAATGGGCTCAATGGGTACCACTAGTTGAATGGTGTTACAACACATCTTACCATACAACTACTCGCACGACTCCTTTTGAAGCAGTATATGGACAAAATCCACCCTCAGTTATCTCATACATGCTAGGAGTCTCTAAGGTTCAGAAGGTTGACCACACTCTTACAGTTCTAGAAGCTATTCTTTGTTCCCTCAAAGACAATTTGGTCATATATCATAATCGCATGAAGTAACAAGTTGATCAAGTTCATTATGAACATCAATTTGTTGAAGGGGACCATGTGTTTCTTCGACTACAACCTTATAAACAAACTTCACTCAAGGGTGACCATTTCTAGAAACTTGCACCTAACTTTTATGGTCCATATACAATTCTCAAACACATGGGACAAGTCGCCTACCAGTTAGCTTTACCAAGTCATTCTAAGATCCATCTTGTTTTTCATGTTTGATGCTTAACAAAGGTGATTAGAAATAAGTGCTAAACTCATTCCTGAGTTGGATGAAGAAGGTTCCATCTGGTTGTAGCCCCAATCATTTTTGGATCAACGTGAACACCATCTCTGTCACCGCACCTTCAAGGAAGTATTAGTATAATGGAAATATACAACTCTAGCAGATGCCACCTGGGAGCCAGCTAACATTCTGTAACAATTTCCTCATCTCAAGCCTTAAGGACAAGATTTTTTTTAAGGGGGGGGGGGGATGTTAGGGACCTAACCTCCCTAACACCTCATGTAGGTAGAATAATATATTTTCCATGAAATAATGGCCAATATTAATAAGGTCTATAAATAAGGAAGAATAAGTCAAATGTAAGA
The DNA here is from genome assembly GCA_900067695.1 of Picea abies. Classification (NCBI taxonomy): domain Eukaryota; kingdom Viridiplantae; phylum Streptophyta; class Pinopsida; order Pinales; family Pinaceae; genus Picea; species Picea abies. The sequence continues at coordinate 12,477 of CBVK0100097122.1, forward strand.
ATACCTAATAGAAGCTTCCTCTTCTAGAAGATATTCCTCTATATTGTTCTTATGGTAGATAAATTTAGTATAAATAAGAGTCGAGGGTAAGAGAATTTTTGTCTTGGAGATTATTGTAATAGAGCTCTTCTCTATTGGAGGTTTCCCCCTCAAAGAGGAAAGTGAACATTTCTATCATAATAAAGTTTCTCTTCCTTATGCTTATTCTGGTGTTATTCTGATGTTCTTTTGATATTCTTTTGGATAAATCATTCTTATTATATCTTTGTTTGCTAAGTATTTTCTATTTTGCATAATATATTGTATCAGGAATATTACATGCACTCCATTTGATTTTGGTATCCACTTGGTGAACTAGGTGAGATAGAATGACCTCTTAAAATGAGAATCTAAGCACATAGTATATTGTATGAGAAATATTGCATGCACTCCATTTGATTTTGGTATCCACTTGGTGAACTAAGTGAGATAGAATGACCTCTTAAAATGAGAATCTAAGCACATAGGTGAATTGAAGAAATTAAATTTTATTGTTGGTTGTAAAATAGTTTATACATATTAATTTTAATATGTTTGTTGGACTTTAGGATATTATTCTCTTTTATAATGTTTATTATGTACTAATTACTAGTTGTAGTATTCGATTTGAAACTTACTATTTTATTATTATATTATTATTATGTTTCATTATCATGAAATTTGAGGGTCCTTTATATATCGTTTCATTTTTAATTTGGATATTTTTCACTATAAATATAGAGGTCGTAGAAATGAAATACTGTATTATGTATTTTATATCAACTCATCGTATTAGAATATTGATTATTGTTTAATGGCTTTAAATTATAGCAATGGTTGTATTTGAAAATATGCATATATGAATTTATCATAAACATTTACATATGCATTTATATCTAGTTAAAATAGAAGAAATGATATAAGTTGGCGGTTCCATTAAGGATAAACTATATTTCAAGGATCAACTTAGACCTCAACATATTGTAAAGTAGATATTTGGAGTGTAGATAACAATGGTAATAACTATTAGATTAGATTTAACCAATTATAATTAAATGTTGCACCTAAAAATGTGAATTAGATATATATGTATACATGTGTATGTACATAAAGAGAAATATTAGTAAAAATTAAATTTCATATTTTCTATAGGAAGATGGGTTAGAATAAACCCTATGTAGGAAGGATTAAAAATAGGGGAATTACCCAATCACTGGTAGAATATTTTTACTTCCACGGCAAAGGTGAAAGGTTCAAATATATATGTTGGGGATTGGGTGTAACACTGTGTAGAACAATAATATAATATGTAGAATAAACAAAGAGAAAAAAAACTTTAAAAAGAATAGTGGTGTCTAAATACATTGTTTCAACAAATAGTCACAACACATTGTGATAAGAACGTCACAATGCATTATTGAATACATTTTCACCATGATTCATGCATTGATAATGACCCATTGGGTCCTTTATTTATGTTTTTATTTGACAACTTCTTGGGAATTGGGAAGATCTTTTCCACATATAACTTTCTGTTGTTGGAGTTGACTCCATCAAATCCACATTTTCTAGTAAACTATTTGAACCAACTCGACCCAACCATCTATTTGTCCAACATGTATTTTATTTCTCAACAAGTCGATCAATCGATCGACTGTCTTCGATCGTTATTTGATTGTCTAACTAACAGGATCGTTGAAAACTCAACCAAATATTGTCGAATTTCATCCACTCTCCCGACCAACTATCTCCAGTTGTGAGTCTACCATCCAACCGACTGTATCCAGTAGAAGTGGTATGAACCAACAGAACCTAAGGTTCCAACACCCCCCTGATTAGGAAATAGATCTAGAGATATAGAAGGTGAAATTAAGTCAGTAGGACACCCTCATATAATTATAGTTTTATGAATCCCAAGCATATCACGAAGTTTAACAAAATTAGATTCATACAATATTTGGTAAAGAAATCAATAATCAGATCTTCAATTTTGTAGTATACAAGAGTGGAAACATTCTCTTGAACTAACCCTTGCAAATATTGATCATGAAGTTCGACATGCTTCATTTTACTGTGAGAAACAATATTGTCAGCAAATTGAATATCTCTTTTATTATCATAGTAGAGTTTGTTCAAGGTCTATATAGGAAACCCATGTTCAGTCGAGAGATGGAAAATACAAACAGCCTCTATTCGTGCATTAAAAACACCATGATACTCAACTTCTATAGTTTCCAAAGAGACTAAATTTTATTTCTTTCATGACCAAAGAAGTGGTCCAATGCTAAAGTGAAACACATAGACAGAGGTGGAATTCTCATCATCATTGTCGCCTGCCTAGTCATAGTTGGTAAATCCAACTAATGAATTAGAACTTCGACAATATTTGATACCAAGATGAGTAGTACCCTTGAGATAAAAAACAATTATTTTGACAACTTTCCAATGGATTTCTTTGGGATCTTTCATAAACTGAGAAACCACACTAAAAAAAAAGAGATATTAGGTCGACTATGAGTGAGATAAATGAGAATGTAGACCAATTGTTGATAAAGAGTAGCATCAACTTTGTGGGACTAACATGTTTTAATAAACTTAAATCCATACTAAAAAGGAGTAGCACATGGCTTACAATCTACCATCTTAAAACATGGCAATAGATCAAGTACATATTTTGATTGATAAAGAAACAAACCATCAGTTAAAGGTAAAACTTGAAGACTAAGAAAGTAATGCAGAAGACCAAGATTTGTCATATCAAAGGTGTCAACAAGTTTTTTCTTCAATCTAAAGAGGAGATCAATATCATTTCCAATTATTACCGAGTCATTAACATACAAAACAACAATCAAAGTATCACCATTAACATGTAATACATAAATACTCTGATCATATTCATAGCGTTTGAAACCTAGAGTGAGAAAGAAATGATTGATCTTATAATACCAAGCTCTAGGAGCTTGTTTCAAACCATATAGTGACTCTTGGTTTCGACAAAAAAGAGTGGAATCTATCACAAAACTAGGGCATTGTTCCATGAAAATTTCTTCAAATAATCACCATGAAGGAAGGCACTTTTCACATCCATCTAGTAGATCTTCCAACCAAAACAAGCAGCAAGGGAAAGAATTAGCCGAAAAAAATTCATATTTTTAACAAGGGAAAAGGTCTGAGTGTATTTGATGCCTTCCTATTGAGAAAATACTTCCATGAACAAGTGAGATTTATGTCATTCAACATCACCTTTAGAGGTAAATTTGGTCTTTTAGACCCATCAAAATTTCATAATGTTTTTCCCTTGAGGTCAAGGAACTCAATCCCAAGTATGATTCTTCAAAAGAGAATTCATTTCAACCTACATAGCTTGCTCCCATTCAAGTTTTCATTGTGAATATGAGTAAGAAACATGATCACAAGTTTCAAGAGCGCAAGTCACCAAAGAAACATTAAATTGTTTCTTCCGACTGTGAGTTTGTCGTCCTAAAGAGATATCAATGATATCATGACCAATAGATTCAATCATCTTAGCATCTCATCAGGGTAGGTAGGAAAAAGATGAACTAATATCAACTGCAAAAGTTTCAATCGAAGAAGACGAAGTTCTATTCAAAACAGAGATCGATTGCCCGATCAATTATGGAATAGAGAATGATATCCCATTTAAAATAGGATCATATTTTGACTACCTCGTCCAAATGATAAACAAGGAATAGGTTATCCCTTATCATCAATAATATAAAAGGTACCATCCTATAATAAACCAAGAGAAACATTTAGAAACTTGAGTCCTAAAGAATTCTCATCAAAAAACACTTTCTTCTAATAATAATATACCATTTGAAAATACTTAATAGTCAATAGCCTTTAGACTCTTCAGAGGATACCATCATGATACAAGCATGACTCTTTGCATCCACTTTATTCCTACAATCATTTGGAATATGATTCCAAGCAACACAACTGAAGACACGGAGGTGATTGAATGGCAGTTTGTTTCTGCACCATCTTTCAACTAGAGTCACAACACTGACAAATCTAATCAGAATGTGGTTCAAGAGATAGTTTTAATAGTAGAAAAATTCAGCCCAAAAATGAGTAGGCATATCTTTGGTCTGTTATCCCGCAATTTGTACTTTCCCAAATCCAAAGAAAATTGAACACTAAATTGGCGTAACAAGGAGGTTGTCCTATCACTGTCACCCAAACAAGACACCTCTTTCTCTTTAGGATTAGTACCCAAGGGGAGAAATCCCCAGTGACCTGGGGGTTTGAGAAGGCTAAGGTAAGAGTATCAATAATGTCTGACCCCTCTCATAGGTCACTCTGATCAAAAGTTCCAAAGGTTTTAATGATATGAAGCAAAGAAATGTTTAAGTGTACCTTCCCAGAACAAGACAACAAGAAAAATACTATTTGCAAGTACCATATGATGTTAGTGCTTCATAAAACCATAGACTTTGATAAAAAGAACAAGCTGATATGAAAGTTTATGCAACAGAATTATTTATAACAGCAATGTACATATAGAAATAGACTCACAATTATGCCTCAATAGAGATTAAAAAATGACTAGAAATGATAACATAAACTTGACAAAATGATAGTAATTGTCAGAAGCAATGATGACAATGTATAATCATCTTTAAAACTTGCTTTTAAGATGAATTTGTTGCTGCTATAGATGGTTGTAACAATATTTTTCAACAACAACAAATAATTTAGTAGGTTAGTCTAATCTAAAGTTAGAAATAGTTAGTAAATGTCTTAAGGTAGATGGTTTAAGAGTTGTTTTAGTAAATCAATCACTTGCAAGGTATGAACTAGTTCCTTTTAGGGTAAATGGAGTCAATGTTGCAGCAAAAATTCTTAGATGGAAACAACAAATGATAATAGGTGAGCTAAAGGAAAAGGGAGGATGATTGAGGTGTTAGTAACCTAAGGCCTCAATATCCAAAACCCTAGAAGGAAAATATGCTAGGAAGTTGGTAACGTTAGGCCCTAGCGATTTCCTTATTATTTAGGTCAAGTTTGAAATAAATGTATGAAGCTTAATGAAGTAATGATACTAAGGTAGGGATCTAGTATATCCTTCAAGGGAGGTGTCTTATAGAAAAATCAAGTAGGTGAAGAGTTATAAAGAAAAGGGAAATAACATGTGCTTGTCTCCTATGGTTTCACACTAGCAATTTCATAATCTTAGAAATGAACAAGTAAAAATCACCATAACCATTCAAAACAAAGAAGGATTGCATATTTCTACTTACTTCATCAATAATAATATAGCCACAAACCCTAGTTGAAGACTTTCCATCATGAATATGCAAAAATACACCAAAAGAAGCCTCCTCCAAGAGTTGTGCACCACTTGATTTCAGCCAATAAGCCTTAAAAGAGGCTGAATTTCATACCTCACACTTGTGTGAGTGAAAGATGATGAAAAATATAAGAGAATTTTCCTGTATTTATACAATACAAGTGACCTTTAATTACATTTTAGGTCAAAAAAGGTCGATATGGCCACTTTACATCAAAAATATAGTTTTCCATAAAAATGACAATGAAAACCCTAATTTTGTCTTTTAGGGATGATGTCATGCCCCTCCTAGGGTGACATTAGGACCCTTCTTGGAATTATAGGCCTACAAAGTGAAACTTTATGCCTCAAAAGGCCTTGGAAGCTGCCACACATGCAAACCAAGTCATCCTCATGCCAAAACCCCAACTAGATGATGTCAATGATCCAAATGATGACGTCAGGGGCCTTCAAGGGCCAACATCATGGTGGGAGGGAAAGACGCCCCTAGGTCCATGCCTTTCAAAGTGTCTCTGGTGGAATGTCCTCCTTTTTCTTTGGTGCAATCCTCTGGTATCCCTCTACCCCTGGTTGGGATCACAACATCCATCTAGTGGGATTTCAGCCCCATGGAGGTCTAAACTAATCATCTCCCCATATGTACCTGTCTGTCAAGCATGGTCCTGCAACAAAAAAAGTACGCCCTCCATGGTCTCATAAGTCACAGGGATCATAGAAATGTAAATCACATCTAATAATCAAGTTACCCAAACATGTGCATCAAACCCCCCTTTACCCAGACAAATTCTCAAAGATGTTGTGGAGTTTAACAAGGTGGGTTTGGAGAGGATTTCAGGACTTCCTATTGGGCTAATCCTCCTCAATTGTGGGGTGTTTCCCAAGTGAATACCAATATAGGTCATGTAAATGCATGAGATGGTGTAGGGGATGTTTAGGAAAGGGGTGCAGTGATAACAGGGAAATGTAGGCCTTATTTGTGGGTGCCTCTGTAGAGGGAAAGTTGCACCTTGTCATGGATGCCATTGTTTCCTGTCCCATTCAATTCCTTTTACTCTTTTTCTTTTCAAGAGAATAGCTAGAGGACACTGTCCTGGCATGGTTACTAGTGGTGACAGCTTTACCCACTGTTGGCACAGGGGCAGACCCTGGGTTTAGTTTTAAAAGCACACCAACAAGCCCTAACTACTGGCCCTTTCAGAAACACCTGCAAAGAAGATGCAGTCTCACTTGAAATAGCTATAGGGGGTTGCAAGACATAGGTCTCTAAAACTAGAGGAAATGCAAAGTGGGTCCAGGACAACACTCTCACACAAATCTAGTTAATCTTTATCTTTATTAAGCATACTTCACATAGTATATCTCAGATCTAACATTATAATGCATTTAACAGTATATCAGAGAACAAAAGAACACAACATCAATAACACACAACAACAAGATATATGTGGTTCACCCTCTCCCTAGGGTGGCGTCCACATAACTGTGCTTATAATATGTTATATGAAAGAATACAGTTCTATCTACACTTAGCTTGCAGATATCTCTCTTTCTTTCTCTTCTCCTCTCTCCCCTCCCTACAGACCCAGCTACAGGGTTGATCTTCGTACCCAACTGAAGATATTACAATATGAGAATTCTCTCTCTCACACAACACTTCTCTCACATCAACAATAATCACTCATAACATGCACGAATGTCAAATCAATCAACAACAACCCCCATCCCAGGTCCTCTAAACCTTTTATTTATACATTATAATAGCTCACCGACAAAATTAGGCCGAAACCTAGGTGTCAAAACCCTAAATACCAAAACCCTAGGTGTCTAAAACCCTAGGTCAACTTGACCTGTGTTTTTAGGGCTTTGTCAACCTATCTTTCCTTCTTTCTTGCGAGGTTCTCCAAAGCATCCATTCATGGATTTTTCCGCTTGTTGAGTCATCCATGATCCATCTTCCTTGTTGATCTGTCTTCCTCAATCTCCCCATACAATAGCTTCCTTTATCTTACTTCTCTCCATCTTTTATGCTCTTTTGGTCACTTCAACCCAATCTCAGTTAACTTGTCTTGTGCGTAGTTCGCACTTCTCACTTCTTTCCTTAATCTTAGCAACCTTCCATAACCAAGGGCCAACACCCACAAGCATTTCATAGAGATGAGAAGTTTGGATCATGATGAGACCCCCTTTCTATTGGCTATGCCACCAAGAGCCACTACCTTGGTGTGGTGACCATATGCATGGTAGTGTCATACCACTACATGCCCATGGACCTAATAGGTTGGCTCATGATGAGACCTCTTATCCACCAACTAGATCTTGAGTTTTATTTTATTTTATGAGTCCCCTTTTCTTGCTGAGAAGTCATTTATTGCTTTCTTAGGAATCCTTGGGTGAAGAATATCAATGTTTCATTTTGGATTTTAACTTTTGATAGCTACTTTTACCCTATGATCCTTTCACCCCTTCTTCCCACAAGGAAAGGTACAACCCTTACTATCTTGGAAAACCCAATGCTCAAACCAATGTAGGGGAATAATGGGAGGAATAATGATGAAAAGTGGTAAGTATGGAAGGAATGGATGATGACCTTTCACAGACCCACCAATGGAAACTCATCCCTAAAGGCCAACTTACTAGGGAACTCTTTCATCCCCCATAGGTATGGACAAGTCAAAGAGCATAATTTCCAAGGAAACGTCATGAAACAAAAGAGAATTTAGTGCACATATTCAAATGTTTTGAAAATCATAGTGACACATACCATGATACCCAGACTCATTTCCTCATGGAGCAAGACCCACTGCTGCTTCAAAATCAGGTCGACGGGATGGATGATGTTGTCGTTGATAGATAGGAGGTGTTGAAGAAAATATGGGCCCTCCAAGGCCAAGCTCAAGTCATATGGCTCTCATTACTCCATGTCTAGGACCTATGGGCCTTGAGACATAATCTCCTTATTTATCCCCAAGATAGGGGATAACATGGCCTATAAAAGAAAAAAAGTGATTTCAACCAATGTTTGTTTCTTATGTTCTACAACACCATTCTGTTGAGGAGTATGAAAGAACAAATGTTTCCAGAAAACACCATATCGAGTAATATATTCCTAAAATGGTCATTTGACATACCCACTGTTGTTCCTGAGTCTGTACTAAGGCTTAAAGTGCAGTGTCAAGGCATCCAGTGCAGTGTCAAGGCATCCGAAATTGTGATAATGGTTAATACAGTGACTCACTTAACTTCGGTATAAGAATGCTAGTGAAGGTTCCTATGTTCTCGTCGTATGGCTTCTAACTGTTCCTGGATTGCGATATCTTGTTCAATGGCTACCCATGAACGTTCTAATTCTTCTCGGGTATTGGCAGTTCTAAGAGTTGTACTAAAAAGATTTAGCGCGATATTAGTTTGGTCTGAGATTCCGAGTTGGATATTGGGTTGAATTACCGCAGGCACAGTCATTGCTAAACAGTTAAGTCATAGGAAGGATTCAAAGAGAGGTTTTAAATGGCTGATTCAATTTGGTCGGACATAAGAGAAAACTGTGTGAAGAACGAGATAGGACTGCAAACAAAGGCCCTTTCCTGTAACTGCATGATTTTTTTATAAAAGATATGAAATGAAAGAAGAACACTTAGTTGTGGATAATGAAAACGAACTTTTATCTATGAAAATTCATATATGTATGGGATAAGCATTTAAAATGAACATGAACGACAAGATGTAAGTAACACACCATCCTATAACTGAACTTGGTCTTGCACCTGCTAATAGCCGGTGCAGAGGAAGGACAAGAGACAATTATCGGTAGTATGAACTTGATTCACTATAGTAGTAGTTGCACTAAGTTATAGTGATATCTCTCAACTATGTAGAGCAAAATGAAAAGAAACAATGAACATGACAAAGACTAACTATGTAGAGCAAAATGAAAAGAAACAATGAACATGACAAAGACTAACTATGTAGAGCAAAATGAAAAGAAACAATGAACATGACAAACAAACTTGAGATACAGTCGGGACAGAATCGAGAATCTTGGATTTGCTTTGTATTAACTTTCTTCACGAGAGAATTCTGTTACAATCGATACCCAAAAAGTCCAGCCTTTTAGTCTTCTTTTGGTGGTGCACTTATACAAAATCTTTCTCTCTTTTGAGAGGAGTTGTCTTACTCCACTTGTCCGAATCTTGTTTTTCGAAAAGGTGCCAGGTGTTTGCTTTTTTAACTTAAATTAAAATACACATGATACATCTGTCTAGAATTTGAAACACAATCTGTGGAGCCCTTTCATTGACATCTGGGAGAATAAATTTGCTCCATTTCTATTCTATTCCTAAGAAGAGCCAGATGCTTGTCTTCGTAAAGATGAAGTATATATGATACATTTGTCAACAAACTGGGTTACAAGCTGTGAAGGCTCGGCTTGACAACTGGCTTCGGTTGAGTAGCATTCCCTGGTTAGCTGTGGAAGTTTTTCCTTTATTTGTTGATTGATGAGTTTGAGGGCGCCGAGTTGTAAGCTAGGATGGATCAAATGTCTGTCAATTTGAGTCAAGTCTACCCTGTCTAACCCGCAAATTTCTGCAGCTTTCCTTTCATTTTCTTCTTTTATGTTGATGGAAATCTGGTCTGTATTTACCTGTTTTAGTGCTTCGGCGTCGCTTCCAAAATCCATTCCTAATTGTTCATCATTCATGATACTGCAGGCTTCTGCTAACAAATTGGTCATTCTTTGAACCTGCTCTTTGCTCGAAGTGATACTCTGCTCCCAATTCTTTAACAGGATATTACCTCTAGTCTGTTCGGCAGTAGTGAGTCCAGGTGGACCTGAGAACCTGTTATTAGTTGCTACAACTGCCTCTTGAAAAGCAAGCCGGGCATCCTCTGCGCTTCTTTCTTTGTTTATTAGGTTTTCGGAGATTCGATGAATAATCAAGTGGTTCTCTCGAATCTCTTCTACCTCGTTAAGCAGGCTCTGTTGAGCATCAAAAATCCTGCTCCGAATATCAGTCGCTCGGATTTTGACGCTATCAATATCAATTGCTCTGCTTTCAGTGGCTTCCAGTTGAGCTCGAAGTCTTGTGATTGTGTCCCTCAGCTGTTCTGCTTGCACTCGACCATCCCTGATCGTGGAGTGAGTTTGTTCCAGCTTGGCTTTGAGTGTTTGAATTTCTTGTTTATCACTTAACCGAGCTAACTCTATTTCTCCACTCAACTGACTCCTAGCATTTTCTTCTGCTAGAGTCAGTCTGGCTTCCAAGGTCTTGATCAATCGATTTTTTGCCTTGAGCTGCCTCTTTAATCCTTCGACTGAAACTTGATTTGTCGTTGCGTATGCCCCTAGTGTTCCTGCAATTTCTGTGGCGAATTCATCTTTTCTCTTGTTCATCCCATCGGCTATTATTTTGAATCTTTTAGCCGTAGATTGTCCTTCCTGATAAATTTCTCGTTTTACCACGGCCTTCCTCTTTTTATCAAAAAAGAATTCGTTAGGAGGCAGCTCATCTGCCCTTATAGGCCTTAATTCTTCACCAAATATCCATCCTTCGTTGACGCCCGCTTGTGCTGACTGCAAGGGCGTAATAGAGGCGATGGGCTGCCCGATTTGCTTTGCAGCTTTGTCTGTTGTACTGAGCGGACTTTGCTTTTTCGGTGGGTCGGGGGTCTTTATTTCAGCCTCTGGATCCTGACCTCCTGGAGGATTTGTATCTTCCATTTCCTTTTCTGCATTAGGTCCCCGGGAAGAACCAGCAGTTTTGTTCTTTATATCAGGATTTCTTCCCTGTTCAGGATTTTTCTCTCGCTCGGGCGTTTTCTCCTTTTCGGGCTCTTTCTCTTTCTCGGGAGTTTTCTCCTTTTCGGGAGTTTTCTCTTTCTCGGGAGTTTTCTCCTTTTCGGGAGTTTTCTCCTCTTCGGGCTTAGATGTTTGCCCTTCAGAACTCTCAGCTTCCTTTCCCTTGTCTTTGGGTAATCCGAGGCCTCCTAGCACTATAGGAAGACAACGTTTCCTGTTTGCCTGAAATTTTAAGACAGCATCTCTCTCCTCGGCTGTGAGAGCCTGGATCCGGTATTGTACTTCTGAATAAGACTGGGCCCCTCGGAAAGTATCATCCGAGGGTGATTCTTCATGTTCGAACCTCTTTAGACCGCAATTTCCTAAATGAGTACTCACAATTTTCTGTGGATCATGCTTTTTATATTCGACATAGGCCAAATTCAAGCCGTCTAAGGCTGCTGCCTCGGCTTTCGCATGTCCAAAATCTAACAAAGCAAAAGAATTAACCCGTACAGGAAAAGAGGGCCATACCTTCTTTGCGGATGCTTTTAACTCTTTGCTCACACCGCCGATCACTGTTTGGCGGGCAATCTCTCGACATGCCAGCTTATCAGGGATGAATTGTGGGAGCGCCATAGGAGGGACGGCAGCCCCGAATACTCTGAAATATGAGAATTGATCCTCCACATACCAATCTGTAATATGGTTCAGATTTGCGACCACTGCCTCCGGAATGCGGGGTGGCAGAAGACCAAAAATGGTGACGTGCAGGGGCACCACTACCCAGTTAAAGATTTCATAAATGAAATCATTTGCGTTGTTCTCCCACAATTTATCGTGGTAGATGTGCACAGCTGTATCTTCAGATGGGCTCCAAGACCATTTCATCAGGGGAAAAGGCGTTCTGGCGCATATAGCATCCATGATATATGCGGACATGTAAAATCCGGCCGGTTTCCCAGCTGCCTTCTTCTCTCGGTACTCGGTGATTTTGTTGAATAAATTATCAGAGAGTATCTTTGTCCAATTGAACGAGAAACCTTCCGCCACCCGATAAATGAGGGGCACCCACTGGACAAAAAAGTGAGCCGTGTCCTCCAATCCATACAGTCGGCAAGCCATCATTGCCACATATCTGTAATTTGGTTGCAACGAAGAAATGGAATACGTACCTTCGCTGTTCACCCTGAATGAGGAGGAACGAGAGGACCATTCCCTTATTAAGCCTGGCAAAGTCCTGTCAAATTCAGTGCACTCCTTCTTTTTGAATTCTGCGTAGAATTCTTTGTCCAGCGTTAATTCAGAAGTTGGTGGGAGCTTGTACATAGCTTGAAGGTGTTCTGGTCTGAAAGTCCCAATAATCTCCCGTCTGTCATTTACAATAGTCCTGGAAGGAAAGTCGATATGATCCAATGCCCATCGGATCATATCAAAATATGGAAGCAATCGAGGTCTAGCCGCAATGAGATGCATTCTTGACTGAACAACAGCCTTGTATCTAGTGTTCAGGTCGTCTTTCTCGATATCATAGTTATAATCATCTGAGTCTGAACAAATCACTGCCTCGGATTGTAGGATACTAGTGATGTAAGACCAGGTAGATACAGAGCCATCTGATCGCGGAGAGGTGTCTGAAACGTTGTCCGAACCTTGTGCTGCGGATTCGGCATTTGCTTTGGCTCCCCTTCTTGGTGCCATAGTTGAAACTGGTGCTTTCGTTCTTCTGCGATAAACCTGCGTATACATGCAGAAGCTAGTTCACTTGGAGAAGTCTTGTTCTATACGCTTTTATAAGAATTGTTTTTCTTTTAAATAAAACAAGGTTTCGCATATCTTTTGAAAACCCTTGTACTTTGTCATCATTCTGTCAAATCCCGAGTAAAACTGAATTAATAAAAAATCCGATTTTATTTTCATTCCGGATCAATCTTTAAATTTTCATTAATGTAATGAATATTTGGCGGCTTGACAGGGACTCTTAGTTGTGTAGAGTAAGTGAACGATCATCTCGTAGAGTGTGCCAACCTTGAAGCGCGGGACGTAATTCGTTTGAAAAAGTTTCCAAATTAAATGACTTAAAGCTTTCCTTGCTTTTCGTCATCTCGTGAATTTCCCTACAACGTTTTGATTTTGTAACTCACGAGACTGCGAGCTCCGGTCTCACCATTAATTAACCATGGTTTTAACGTGGCGGATCATTAATGACGTGATTAATTTATCGTAATATCGCGACTCGGGAGTTTGAAGACTGAATCTTAGGTGATTGACACGCCGAGTCGCGATATTGCGATGCGGCGATATTTAAGGCTCAATACAATTATATCGTAATTTCGCGTATCGGAATTTTGAGCACTTCGGTTTTATGAAAGAAAGACCCGAGAAGCGATGTGTCGAGAATCAAGTTTAACTATGGTTGGTGGTTTTAGTCTTGGTCTTTGACTGTGGTTATTTAACAATTATCGCGTTCTCGGGTCTCGGGATTGAGCAAACAAAAATTTAGGGTAGAGAAATGCCGAGGTGCGAAACATCGAGGATGTCATAGTCAATGGTTAAAGGTCTTATACTATTTTTGGTTTGAACGACGATTAAGACCGAGTTTGCATCCTCGAGACTTTGGGACTTGCGAATTCGAGGTATAAGGCGTCCAATCTTGCGAGATCATGAAACGAGAGCTTGGAAGGAAAGGAAAAGAAAAACAACTCTAGATCACAAGTATCAGATTTTTCCAAATTTGTATGAGGCGAAAAACAGGGGCGGCTCCAACATAGGCTCCAACTAGGGATCTTGCTTCCCTGTGAGGCAAGAAGGACAGCAGACCAGGTGCCTAAAGATTGGGTATATGGAGTCATGGTAAAAAGATAGACAAAAAGATGGGAAAAAGCCCTTTTTGTTTGATCACTCAGAAATTCTTTGAGCTTTGATACTTTATTCAGATACAGCTGAAATACCTTCTGCGATTTCCCCTTTCTCACCGCTAAGCTTGGGAATGTTTGAAGCTAGTCATAATGGTTCAAGGATATTCAACAAATCTTTGCGTCTCAGCTTGCACCAAAGAACGATATTCTATAATCTGAAAAACGGGGAGTCCCTATCGGAACTTTGAGGAAATGATCGGGTTTTCTGAAAGCCTTGAACACCAGAGTTAATTTGTTATTAATGCATAACAGCCTCGCAGATCTCTCAGACATTGCTTCACTACCAGCGAGCCTGTTCAGTACCCTGGTGAAGTTGTCTGACCCTTCATTACTGAATTTCTTTTCACCATTTCGGAATATATTCGTGCGTTTAAACGCTAAGACGAGGGCAATCATTTCTGAATTTCCTTTCATCGTCTTAATGGACTAGGTGGGGGCAATCATTTCTGAATTTCCTTTCACCACCTGTCTTAGTATTTATTTATTCTTTTAAACACGAAAATGGGAGCAATCAGTTCACGTAAGGGCTGAGATCTGTGTAATATTTTCATCAGAGGTCTGTCAGCTTATTTTGATCATTTGGTATTCAAACTTCCTTTGACCCTCTCAAGACTTTCAGTTCTTTAGGGAGAAATGGGAAAATACAATTTTAAGGGATTTCAAGCAAGCTTCGAGTTTTCAGACTCTATTGAAAATCCTAGGCGGTTAGATTCGCTTTAAACGTTCCTTGGCTTAGCAGGGGATCAGGCAGTCGCGAGGACCAGCTTTCTTATTAAGCTCCTGCTTTGGAATTTCCGAGGTTTGAATCACAAAAATCTTTAACCCTTCATAAAGGCTTGGGAAAGGCAATAGTGGTTTACTAAAGGATCGGCCTAGAGTATAGAAAGAAAACAAGGCAGCAAAATGATTTTACATATATGAATGGTTGTAACAGTTCTGGATCAGTTTTTTAATATATCAGGGGACAGGAAATAAGACTGATTACGATTCAGATTTTACATATTATTTGAATTTAGCAAAAAGACCGTGGAGCCAAAACCAGTCCTGATATCTAATCCTCCATATTTTGATTTGAAATAATATTACCTCAAAATCTCTTCAAAAGCCTTTTCATGATATGTATTGGAAAAACTTACCTTTGTCTTTCGATTTCCGGGTGGATTATGAATTATGTTATGTATCACCTGATTATGTTGTCTTCATTGTCCACGGCGGCCCGTACATTACATTTTCTTGTCGGTTTCGCTTGAGACTGGAAACCTTCAAAAATGAACACGAATGTTATTGAAAATGCGTTGAAAATTTTAAAAACAAAAAACCCAAAATTTGAAAAGAAATGTGCAGATCAAAATGTTAATACTTACAACGAACCAAAATGATTTTATTTATTTATAAGTGTATATACAAATTTATTATTATTTCCCCCCCCCCCCCCTTTTTTTTTTTTTTTTTTTTTTTTGAATCGCCGTCACGTCATGTAGTGTTTCAGGTATCGCCCGTTGACAGGGGCACTTAGGATTTCTCCGTCAATGTTTTCCAGAAGAAAGGAATTCTTTCCTTCTGGAGTTGAGACCCTGAATGGTCCGTACCAGAGGTGGTCAAATTTACCATGTTTAGCGGCTTCTTCCCTTCTCGCACCCCACCTCAACACCAAGTCACCTGGAAGAAATTCTCTGTCCTTTGCTTTAAGATCAAACAATGCCTTCATATCCTCCTGATACTTCTGCACTTTCTTGTCAACCTCTACTCTGAGCTCTTGAACCTCTATCATCTGGTTAATCCTTCTGGTCACATGGTTGGGTTCTTCGTTCTGATCTTGCCACAATTTTATTACTGGCAATGCTAAGTTTACGGGCAGAACCGCCTCGGTCCCATAGACCATTTGAAATGGCGAAATGCCAATAGACCTTTTAGTACTGATGCGGTTTGCCCATAACGCGTATTTCAAATGTATATGCCAGGAACGCTTGTTTTGATCGAGTACTTTTTTAATCACGTTTACCAGACTTTTATTGGAGGATTCGGCCAGCCCATTCCCTTGAGGGTAATACGCAGTAGAATGACCGAGGACGATACTGTACCTCTGGCAAAAGTCGATCATAGCCATGGATTTGAAGGCCTGGGCATTGTCAGTAACAATCTTTCGGGGACAACCGAATCTTGTCAATATGTTATTTTCCAAGAAATCAATCACTACTGAGTCTGTAGCTCTTTTAGTCGGGATAGCTTCCACCCATTTCGTAAAATAGTCTGTGGCCGTCAAGATCCATTTATGTTGAGCGCTGGAATGGGGATTGATTTCCCCTATGAAGTCCAGTCCCCATTGTTGAAACGGTGCTTCAGTTTTGACTGGAACTAGTGGTAATGCGGGGAGTTTCTGCTTTCCAGCGAATATTTGACATAAATGACAAGCACGTACTTTGGCGTTGACGTCCGAAAATAGTTTGGGCCAATAGTACCCGGCTCTCAGGATTTTATAAGCTGTGGCTCTCCAGGCATGATGTCCCCCACATATTCCTCCATGAAATTCCTCTATAACTTGTGGGGCTTCCGACTCAACCAGACAGACGAGTAAAAAACCAAGTGGGTCCTTCCAGTATAGTTGACCTTCGGAGATACAATATTTTACCGCGTGGAGTTTCAACGTTCTACGTTTAGATGGTGTTAGTTCATCTGGACATTTTAAGTTTGATAAATAAAAAACTATATCCCTATACCAGTCTGAGGATACAAACTTTTCTTCAAGCTGGTTCGGATATGTCTCGTTGTTTGGTTCTTGTAAGTGTGTGTCCTCGTCTTCCCCTTGTAGGCAATCGATGTCAAGAGCTCTAAGGTTTGATTCAGCCAAGAGTCTAGCAAGACCCTGCCCCTTTATAAGCTTAGTAGGCTTGACTTCCAGATCAAATTCTTGTATTTTTGCAAGCCAGCGTCCTCGCTTTCCATCGCTATCTGACTGTACTAATATATCCTTGACAGCACTAGTTGGTACGTAAGCGATAATTTTTGAGTGCAGGACGTAGGTCCTGAACGCTTTGAGGGCTTTTACCATTGCGTATGCCTGTTTCTCCAATATGTTGTATTTTAATTCAGCGTCCCTAAGGCTCTTGCTAAAAAATGCGATTGGGCGTTCAAAACCTCCATCGTCCCTTTGAAGCAATACGGCGGCAATGGTATGTTCGGAGGCGAATGAGAAGACGAGAAAGTCTTTTAAATAATCAGGGCTCGATAACACAGGTGCTTCGCTGATGACTTTTTTGATATGTTCGAATGATGCTTTAGCCTCTGTTGTCCACTTAACTTTGTTATCCTTTTTTAACATGCTTGTGATCAATTTGACAATTTCGGCAAAATTTGGTACAAACCGTCGTAAGAAATTTATTGTTCCTAAGAAAGCTTGAATTTCTTTCACGTTTCTAGGAATATTGATGGTTTGTATCGCTTCGACTCTCTTAGGATCAATCTTGATTCCATCTTTAAAAACAATATGTCCCAAAAGCTTACCTTCCTGCATTGCGAAATGAGATTTCTTTGGGTTCAAGGATAAACCATACCTACGACATTTTTCAAAAGTTTGTTTCAAGTGGCTTAAATGTTCTTCGTCAGTTTTAGAAAAAACTGTCAAATCGTCAAGGTATATCACCACGAATTTATCTCTTTCTCCAATGAAAGCGATATCCATGGCGCGCTGGAAGGTAGCTCCTGCATTCATTAGACCGAAAGGCATTTTATCATACATGAATGTGCCCCAAGGTGTGGTGAAAGCGGTTTTTTCTCGGTCTTGCTTGTTCATGGCGATTTGGTTATACCCAGAAAACCCATCTATCATAGACATGCGATTTGCTCCAACTACCCTTTCTAAGACATGGTCCATTTTCGGGAGTGGATAATTGTCTTTAAGAGATGACTTATTTAGGTTCCGAAAATCTATACAGAGTCTGATTTCTCCGTTCTTTTTTCTGACCGGAACCAAATTGGCTATCCAATCTGAGTATCTCAGAGGCACAATTATCTTCGCGTCTAAAAGTTTCTTGACTTCTCTTTCTATAACAGGTAACAAGATAGGGTTAAACTGCCTGAGCTTCTGCCTAAAAGGCTTGACTCCTGGCTTCAAAGGTATTTTGTGTTCGATTATAGAAGTGTCGTAAGTTCTGAGTTCGTCATAGGACCAGGCGAAAACGTCTCTGTATTGTTTGAACAAGTCTCTATATAGGTTTTTTACGTTTGGAGGGAGGAGCTTAGATATCTTTACGATCTTGGAAACTTCTCCAGTTCCTATGTTGCAATCTTCTACTTCTTCCGGTTGGGGCTGTAAAGTGGATTTCAAGGGTATGTCATTCTGATCAAAGAGTCTTTCCAAAGGGATCAAACCTTTCGGAATATGGTTATTTTTTAGGACTAACATACGATGATCGGCTATTTTTTCTCGGAAAGTTTCGGGTTCTTGATCTTCTTGTACGTCCCACATCGGGTCGTGCTGGTTTTCCTGATCTGGATGGGTTTCAGAGAATTCACCTACCGCTATCAGAAATTTTTGAATTTGTTCGTCATCTTCAAAGACCTGCCAGTGTCTGACATTGTCTGGTATGGAGGGTTTATACCTAATTTCAATATGATATTTCAACTTAACATTCGTGGGAGGATAGAAAGTCGAGGCCGCCTTGGCCAATGCGTCCGCATGTAGGTTTTCTGTGCGAGGAATGGAATGGATTTTGATAGATGAGAAGAAATTCTCCATCAAATCCCAAACACAATTTCTGTATGTTCTTAGTCTGGGATGCTTGGCTTGATATTGCCGATTTATTTGTCTTACTATTAATTCAGCGTCACCATAAACCTCTAAGTTTTTTATGTTCAACTTTTTGGCAGCCTCTAACCCTAAGATTAATGCTTCATACTCACATACGTTGTTGGTGTAGTCGATGTCCCATTGTAAGCGATATGAGAAAGGGACCGTAAATTTTCCTTCAGGTGCTATTAAAAGTATGCCGGCGCCAGCTCCTTCAGAAGATAAAGCGCCATCGAAATACATTTTCCAGAGCCCACTTTTACAAAGTTCTTGATTCAAGGGACTAAGCTCTTCCTGTGTTGTATCAAGTTCATCTGAACACCCAACTAAACCATCGTCAAAAGACAATATGCAATTCCCCAAATCTTGGTCCGCAATATAAATAGGAAAATTATTTGGATTTTGAGGATCACTGACAGTATATGCCAATCTTGTTTCTCTATACAATCGGGTAAACTGACCACCGAACACCGGAATAGTAGCATATGACATGTCCAATTGTATAGTACCTCCTAATTTGGCTCCCCATGATCTGGATAACAACATACCATATTTGGGGGGAATATCTGCAATAACCACATCCATCAAGACACTCTTGACTGGGATCTGGGCTAGAGAAACAACCAGATCTTTTATCATCCCCATACATTTAACCTTTCTTGAGTCGAACGAGTATAGATCTCCATAGGGTTTAGTGATTTGGAGGCCTAACCTCTCCATTATCAATCTGGGCATAACATTATGGGAAGCCCCGGAATCTAACATGCAGTTATGCAGCAGTTGGTCATGTATATTAAGAGTGATATAAAAGGGAGCGACATTTTCCTTGGATCCCTCGAAGTGGGGGCCAAAAGTGATGTTAGGTCTGTCGTCTTCTAAGTTGATAACGTCAGAGTGAGCTTCGGATTCGAAAACACCCATTACTTTGGCAATTTGCTTACGATAAATCGGGTTTTTTGCCAATTCTACCAAAGGAATTGGTATCTTAATTTTGTTTAATTCATTTTCAAAATTGTATGATGTATTGGTCTTATCCGTTTCTTTGATTAGGAATTCAGTTTTTTCTTTTTCCAGTTTCTTTGTCTGGATTACTTTATCACTGTTGTTTTTAGTTGGAGATGTAGCTTCATCTGTCGGCCTAATTTCTTTTGCTTGGGTTTCAGATTTTTTCAACTTGGATTCTTGATTCTTGACTTTGTTATCGGGTAACAATGTCTCACCTAAAGGAGGACGTTGAGACTGACCCTTCGGAAGAATTACTTTAGGTTGTTCAGCGGAAACGGGTTTATTTCTCGACCTGAGATTGTATCTGGGCTGGAAATCAGCTGCTATCATTTCTGTTTCTGGTTGAGATAAGCATAGACCATTGTGATCACCTTCTTTCTGTTCATCGGTTGTTTGAGGGGTGTTTAAAGATTCCTCGTACTCTTCCTTGGTCAGAAATGGCTGTGAATAATCATCCTCAAAAAATGCAACTTCATCTTCCGAATCTCCACCTTCTTGGAGGTCATTCACCCCTATAAAATTTTCATTTTTTAATGGAGTTGGTATTTTTTGATCTTCATTCTTTATCTGTCTCTGTTGAGTTTGGGGATTTGGGTTTCTCCTGAAATCTCTCTTATTAGAAGAATCGGCTTTGGCTTGATCTAACTCCATTCTAGAGATTTTGTTTGACAGGTCTCTAATCACTCGGGCCATGTCATCCACTCGGTCGTCAGTATATCTATTTGACCCGGAAGGACCTGCTGGTTCCCTATAGCGTCTATTTTCGCGGTTGACTGTCTCTACCTTTGATTTCATCTTTCCCGAAGCCATCATATTAGACTCTATTTCGACAGCGTCGTCTTGCATTTTAATAAGAGTATCTCCTCTTCTTTCACGTAATAATAACGCAAAGTCGGGTTCAAAAGCTCCGGCGAAGGTAAATTTAGCTGAGGGTTCAGAAGGCTTAACAGCGGCTGGAATTTTATTATAAAGTTTGTTAAATTTTAGAATAAATTCCATAACTGTTTCGGAGTTCTTTTTCTTTAGGGAACCGAACTCGGTGAGGTAATATAAGTGATCTTTTCGCTCTCCCCATTGTTTGAGGAAAGCATCTTCCAAGGCGTTATATGTTTGAATAGAAGCTGCAGGAAGACTCCGGAACCAAGTCCGGACCTGTCCTTCGAAAGTTTGGACAAGTAGTCTAGAATAGACATCTTCGTGTTCTATGCCACAAATGTCCGCGAACTGGTCAAAGAAATTTATATGTTCGGCTGCGGTTAGGTCTCCCTCCCCAGTGAATTTGGGAAGGTTTTTTATGTAGTTGTCGGGTAAATCATGAAGTTGAGCAGGTAAAACTAAGGGAGCGTATCTAGCCGCTACTTTCGCAAACACTCCGGGAGGAGGGGGATTAGGTTGCCCTCCACCTCCTCCTCCGACACCAGCCATTCTTTTAGGAGTAGAAAATGAGGGTGTAAAACACACTTTTGAATCAGGTGAAACTGGGAAGTTTTGATGATGAAAGAATGGTATTTCCAAAGATAAAGATCTTTTCAAAGGACCCTTCCCCTTGTTTATAGTTGGGAAAGTTTGATGTGGCTTACTCCAAAATTCCGAGTGCTCTGTTTCCAGATCTTTGATATCCGACAGGGGGTTACCCAGAGTAAGAGTTTCGACAACGGATTTAGTCTTTAAAGGTAGACCCTTGGGTTTATTGACTGAAGCTGTGGTCTCAAGCGGACCCTTTGCTCTCAAGATTTTTTCAGGGTTATTAACAGGCGTAATCGGCTTGCCAGCCGGGTTCTGTCTGGTATGTCTCCTACCAGACGCCAGTTTGTGTTCTAGTGGAGTCGCCAAGTGAAAGATTAAAACAAGCCTTAAAATGGTGGGTGCTCTATGTTCACTATCAAAGAGCAACGCTATCGACGAAATTGTTTGTCGTTTTCCCAGGGAAAATATTTCGTAACTTCGCTCCCCGGCAACGGCGCCAGAAAGATGTTGTTCCTGAGTCTGTAC
>CBVK0100097123.1:0-34275 GCA_900067695.1 Picea abies
ACAATGTATGAATATAATATATGCTGGTTTTCTCGGTTTGGGTTTCCAGGTGAAAAATCTCTGTGTAATGTTTGTATTTGCCATTGTATCTTGTCTATTCTTTTTTGAATATCAGTTTGCAATAGATATTGTACAAGGATAGAATTTATAGAAATATGAACCAAATAGTGTGTTTTATTTTATAGTTATATTTTATTCATATGCTAACACTAATGAGACTATAAATGTGAAAGATACAATGGATATGGAAGATTAGGAGTGCTAGAAATTGGCCGTGGATAAATAAATGAATGCACTTATAAATAATGATACACGGGACTTGCTATCATTTCGTAATGGATGAAAACCCATTGGATGTAAATTGTTGTTAAAAAGGAAGGCTGGTTTAGAGGGAAATTTTTAAAAGAATAACGCATTATTGATTGCAAAAGGACATTACTAGTTTGAGGGGATATACTTTGGTGAGATATTTTCCCTACTTACTAGTTAGAATTTATTAGTTTCCTATTATTTGTAGCAACAACTTTGATTTATGGATAGAACAAATGGATATGAAAACATGATTTCTACATGGTCACTTGAACAAGGATATATATATGACAGATCCATAGAACTATGTTGAAAAGGGTTAAGTTTAATAGACCCTCACTCACTTATGGGCTTCTGTCACGGAATCCAACTTCTATAAATATGAAATTTTATGAATTTTCTTTTACCAAGCACTCATTAAAAATGTAATACAATTTAATGACTATTCCCAACAAGTATCTCTGACCCATTTGTATTATTATTCCCTTCATATGAACACTCATGCAATCCTAACGACATATAATTTCCATGAATAATTTATGCATACAACACAATAACATTGAGAACTATAATTTGTACAAGAATAGAATAATTACGCGCATCAAGTACATATTATTCAACTTAAAAATCACAAAATATAATTAAAACTTATGTTTTTATGAAATCACCAACTAGCTATAGACCAGACCTAGACTTTTCTTCCAACCATATCAAAACATTTTATAGCACCCTCAATAGGAGGTCACCCTAAGATATGGCTAGGACTCCACAAGGAAAACTGATACATAATCCAAGTATACTCTAACATTCAAAAAAATAATGGGTAGGACAAGGTACCAACTCTAAAAATAGTTCCAACCTACAACTTCTCATTCTGCATCATCCTGCATAAACCAATAAATTATACCCCCTTCTCTTCATTGCAATCACTAAGGCTATCCCACTTCCCTTCTAGGGATACAACAAAGGCCAACCAGTAAGTCCTAGAAATTGTGTCTCCAAGAACTCCAACTACTATAATGGAGTCTCGAGACACCCTCCAAGACTCACACTCAAGGAATCATGTTAGTAACTATTTTCCATATAAGTCTCTATCCTTATCCATGTAACCCAGGGAGAAATATATACCCAAATCTACCTAGTATTCACAAGGGTAAATATAATCATAGTGGATCCAATACCAATATAGAAGGGGGGGGAAGTTTTAGTGTTATTGTCAATGCCAATATAGATCCGATCAATGCTTTCAACCATTCATTGCCCAACTCATTTCTTTTATTTAAACTTAAAAACTTTGTTAAAAAACAAACTATCCACACTAGAAATAATACTTTAACCATAATGATATCTTCTCACACCATTCTTATACTATTCTTGTAGTACATAAAGGTTTTTCCATATTAATTTATTTCTAAACTAGGAGGAATAAACCCTAACCATAATGATATATTATCATATCAATTTCTATGCTATTCGTGTTGTATAACAAGGGTTACTCCCACATTAAATTAATTGTAAACCTATACAAAATTCATCCTTATAACTTAATAAGGAGAACTTAAGGTTCTTTTCACGGGTCATGTTTTAAGGAACACCATGTTCAGAAAATAGTATTTAGTACTAGGATTATCCCAATCCCATGTGACGACCCATGTAACATGAAATTCCCTATGTTACATTACCCAATGGTGCAATGTATAGGGTGGCTCTTAAAGAGCTAAGCGGACGACCATGAGCTAAGCGGAAGTTAATGAACGTCCTACCAGGTCTACCTACGATGTCCCTACGAGCTCTGACACTTCAACAACCTAACCAAAGCATGCTATCAACTTCATGGATTTCACATGGAAACTGGGGAGACGCGTGCTCTGTCATTCTTTGACTTTAAATGACTTTCCTCCATACAATGTTTTTGTAATACTTTCCTACGAAAGACCATTTCTTGGGGTCTAGTTACTCTCTATAACCAAAGAACGAAATAATCAAGCCATGATGACTCTATGACTTAGTGTACCTCGAATAATAGAGGTAAAACTTCTTAGGATATTCTATTTGTTTCGAATAAGGTTATGGGTAGAGTGTTTTTGTTCTTTTTGTTAGGATTATACTATCTCTTCCTTTTTATTTCTAAGTTATTTTAAAAGGTCCGAAAAACCATGATCAAATTTCCATTGTGTGTAGCAATATTGTTCTCTGGTACAGACTAGACATCCTATGATTTACCCGTCCTGACTTGAGCTTGAATATATGCGTATTAACGGTTCTGTAAGTTATAGAAAGGAGGTTCTATGTATGGCAAGGAGGTTCACTAAGTGTTAGTTCACTCTTGAATCTTTGGATACAGTCTCCTCTTAACTATGGTGAACCAATACCCAAATCCTTTTGATAATGAATTTTTCCAATTTCTTGTAATTGACCATAACCCTCGACGCTCTTCTATTTTTGTCAATGTGAAATAATATTAATGTTTGGTGTAGTTAACCGTGGTAATGGATCTGTCTGTCCCATGAGGAAAAATGTTGATAGATCCGACTCCTTTAAATCCTATCTCTAGCTTTCTAATTACTTCCTTCGATTATTTATTTCCGTATGTTAAGGTATCCTTCTTTTTCATATGGAAAACATTGATAGCTTTTATTCTTTTAATTATTAATATTGTCTCTGTAATTACTTTACTTGATTATAAATTTCCATAAGTTAAGGGATCTCATTTACTCTCTAAGGAAACGTTGATAGTTTTACTCCTTTATATGCTCACACAATATCTGTAATTACTTTAATTGACTCTTTCTTTCCCTATGTTAAGGGATGTAGATTAAGTGTGAGGAAACGTTGTGTTGATAGATCTGACTCCTTTAAATGACTCCTTTAAATGCAATCATCGTCTCTGTGGTTATTCTTTGAAATTACGACCTCTAAAAGGAGAGATTTGAGCTCTCGTGAAGGAGAGCTATGTGGTATGATTTATTTGAAACAAAAATATTATCTCCACAGAACCACGAAATGTTGTAAAACCTCTTGTTTGCACTCAACCCCAAAAATATTCTCAGCACAGAACCACTAAATGATGTAAAACCTATTGTTTGCACTCAACCCAAACCTTGAGAGTGCATGATATTTAGGAAGCAGTAATAGTCAATGACATGGAACAGTGTAATCACAATATTAACATAGCCTTGTAAAATCTAGGTTGATCATCAATCTTCCATGGTAGATATTGAAGGTAAGATAAATAATTTTTTTTTATCTATTTTAAATGACCCTAGTGAAAGTTTAAACTATGTTTCCTTTGTGGTAGTAGAAGATTGTAAATTGAATAAAAATAAACATAAGAAGTCTCGGTTATTACAACTAGCTAGTGGTACGAAATGAAAGGTTGTAGAGTTGATTAAAGAATGCTTAGTAACTATGGACGGTATTGAGTTTAAAATAGATCTGAATGTATTACATTTGAGATCCTATGATTTAATCATTGGCATGGAATGGCTTGAAAAATATGTGGTGGTTGTAAATTCCAAAACAAAAAATTTTGATTGTTTAGATGAACTTGGGAAAAGAAAAACCATCAAGGGTATACCTCGTAGTGTTTCACTAAGAAAAAGTTTGGAAATTTACATTGTACATATAAATGAAAATCAAGACAAACTAGTTAAAAATATGTTGACTGACGATCCTATGTTATGGGAGTTTCAAGATTTATTTCCAGAAGAAATACTAGGACTAACTCCTACAATGGACATAGACTTTCCAATAGATATAGTTTCTAAAGAAATCTACATGATGAGTGTTCTTCGGATGACAAAATTAAAAATGCAAGTACAAGAGATATTGGATAAACATTATATCAAACCAAGTGTTTCTCCATGGGGACCACGAGTTCTATTTGTGAAAAAGAATGATGGAACCTTTAGGTTGTGTATTGATTATCAACATCTGAATATAATGAAAATCAATAAAAAGTATCCTCTACCATGTATCAATGACTTGTTTGATCAAGTTGGGTAATCTAAAATTATTTCCAAGATATATCTAAGGTTAGGCTACCATCGGGTCAGAATTAAATATCAAGACATTCATAAGATTTCTTTTAGAACCAGGCACATACACTATGAGGCAAGAAATTTTATCCTTATATGCTTGAGGTAGGAAACTCATAAACCCCTATACCTTTTCATTTTCCTCTCTAAGATGAGGTACATATCTCATCAGGGTTACAAACTTGATAACAAAATATTCAATTATCATTTGTCCTACCTTAAAGTCATGAAATTACTTAGTTTTTTAATCAAAATATATTTTTGTAACTATTTATGTTTGAAGTAATTTTTAAATACTTTCCATGTTTAGAATCAAAGCTTCTACTTGTAACATACCTTCCGTTCGTCATGACATCAACCTCTCAAAACAAGTGCAATTTTTCTTTTGTGTGTGTGCATGTGCACAAGGGTAAAAAGACATTATATTCTACGTCGCAACTCGACGACGATCATGACACATGCAACTGTAAAACAACATCATGATCTAAGATGCACATCAAGCATCTGGAAGCAATGGACGATAATCAACCAACAACAAAAATAAGTCTAAATACCCGCCCATCCTACCTTGCAATGGTTAGGACCTCTATGACACATAAGCAATGCTCAAGCCCAGGTTCCCTTCAATTTTGACCATTTAAGGTCTCCGGGCTGGCGACTGTTCTTACGAACAAGGAGGTGTCTACATCCCGCCCGACATAGGTAGACCAAGACTACTGAACTAAGGCCAATCATCCTAGAAATCCCAATATTAAATACACAAGTAGCTAGAACCCTTACAGTGAGAAACCAAGAGCATCAAAGGTTTACATAACCAAGTATAACCATTACTTATAATAAACGTCAAGACCCTCAATGGGTAGTGCAAGCTGAAACGACTTCGTCAACATCCCAGAACAATATCGCTTAAGCAAGAAGTCGAAATGTGAAGGAGTCAACCTAATATTAAAACAAATTATTTTTATCCAAACTCTATTAAAACAATACCTCCTAAGATTTTGAACAATACGCACAAAAATTTATATTAAAACAATAGCCACATTATATGGAACCAATACCCAAGTTATATTAAAACAATATCCAAATTGTGTTTAGAACAATATCCAATTTATATCAAAACCATAACCCAAGTATATTAAACCATATCCAAGTTATATTAAAAGAATACCCAATTTACATTAAAACAATATTCAAATTATATTAGAACAATACCCACTAAAATTATATTAAGACCAATTCTTCTTATCCCAATTATAAGATAGATTTGCTAGATTTATTAGTTCGCAAATATATATGAACAATTGTTGATCTATAAGGTGTTATATATCTAAAATTTGACTGTCATGGATCCTTACAAAATTATACAATTGATTGAAAAAAACTGTATTACAAATAATCTCAAGAGATGTGATAGCAATATCAATAATTCATATTGAAAGTCTATATATATTTTTAATAACTACGTAATTACCCCAATGAAGACAATCTTTCAATTGACAAAATTACAACTGTTGGATTTGGAGTCTACATGCATTTCTTAGTTACATCGACGGAAAAATTAAAAACATTAAAAGATCCCTTTTAAATATGAAGGTAGCTATTAACACTGATGCGCAAATCAATCTCATTCTGACATCTAATTCCATTTTAATCCAATCACATTTTACTAGCCATTCACCTTAATAAGGCATAAACTAAATAATGTGGAATATTGTTGTTAACCATTAACATGGTTGTTGTAAAAAGGCACTGACAATAGAGTAGCTAACGCAGTCTACATAAAATGCCAATCGATATAAGTGTTGACCATAGAATTAGGTGCTAACATTAGAATAGAAATAACGATTTACCAGGTCACGATTTCCAAGTAAAAAAAAGGAAGAAAACAAAAAGCATCTAATCGACAACATGAAAACTAAAGGTGGTGAGTGCATGCCAAAAAATCAATTGGAAACTATAAAATTGGCAACTATGAACCCAAGAATCAATTCGCCAACTATCAATTTGGCAACTGTCAAAAACCAAGAATCAATTCAATTTTTTTTATCCTGACAGCATCATAGAGAAACCATTTCACAGCCATACATAACACAACTTGCAGAGGTAGAGGCACAAGCAACCGATTATATAGTTCGTAGAGGGAGGGTGTATCTAGCGTTTATAGAAATGCGACTTTCACATTTTGCAGAGGCGAAATTTGCATGATTTGAAAATAGTTTGTAGGGGTGAATTTGGGCGATTTTAATACAGTTGCAGAGGAGAAAATTTCACGATTTTAACACAGTTTGCAGGGGTGAATTTGGGCTATTTTATTACAGTTGCAGAGGAGAAAATTTCATGATTTTAACACAGTTTGCAGGGGTGAATTTGGGTGATTTTAACAAAATTGCAGAGAAGAAAATTTCACGATTTTAACACAGTTTGCATGGGAGAATTTGGGCGATTTTAATACAGTTGTAGAGGAGAAAATTTCATGATTTTACATAGTTTGCAGGGGAGAATTTGATAAGAGTTTATATGGTACCAGTTCATTCTTTAATTCACATTATAATATATTTCATGGTAAGAAATTCTTTGTGGCCAATCATAATATGCGCCTTATACATCATAGGTGTCCATTAGAAAGTGGAATGTTGGAATGAGTTTGAAGGTTTTATGAAGAAAATTGTGTAAGAAGTTTGAAATACAGAAACATAATTCCCCTCACTCCTGGCAATGCCTCTGACCTCATCTTGTGCATTGTTGACCAAAACATTGCATGACTTCAATAATTTAAACCAATTCTATACACAAAAATGTATTTACAGTCAATTTAGAGTGATAATCGCATAGCAATATGATTATTAAATCTCAATCTCATAATTATCAACTTCTAATCTACATTCAAAAAAGCTATTAGACTACGTAATACAAAATCATTAGGTAAGTGGAATGATCTGTTCCATATGCCTACACTATTTATGGTCATAAAAGAATACTACTTAGTATTCACTTTCAACCTATTTATTCAGACTTATAAATTTCGATTTATAATTTCAGACATAAAAATTTAGTCAAAAATTCAGACATATAATTTTTGGAATTCATCCAGACCTATAAATTTAGTCTTAAAAACTTTCAGACATATAATTTCAGGAAACAATTCAGACATAAAAATTCAGTTATAAAAGTCGACCAGGGTAGAGGGACGGGTTTTCCTGCGCAATGAAACCAATTACAAATGAAAATAATTGTGCCATTATACTTGATTTATGTTATAAATTCCTAGTACGAGGCGGTAAATCTGTAGTAGAGAGGTAAAATAAAACACACAGTAGAATCACAAAGGGGTGCATTAAGCGCAAAGCTGAGCTATCCCGAAAACCATTTAACTGTAGAGTCAATTGGGGAATAGGAATTATAATAGCAGCGGGAGCATACAATACAAAAGGCCCAAGATCATCATTCAAGCATGAGAAACCACTGGGTAGATGGATAAAGGTTCACCTTCGCTTCAACATCGTTGCAGAGAAAAGAAGGGTGTTGAGATCCATAGGTCTTTTAACGCTAAGGCGATGACCATAGATCAAGCTCTTGGTTGACTGCTTAGGCGAGGACTAGTGAGCTTGGGACGAAGGATAACAACCTTAAGGTCACAATCAACACACAAGGTTGTCACGACACACGGGAGGACGAAGTTCACGAAAATCAATCAACCAATCATTCAATCAGGCTATAAAAATTTTAGTCATAAAACTAGACAACAGTTTACCTACACAATACAAATGCAGATATAAAATATACATCGTAAAACATTCTATCATTCAAACTAAGAAAGTGTATTGTTGTCTATTTTCCTGCTCCAATTGGTGTCACATGCTCTGTGAAACTCCCGCTCGCCGACCGTCAAGACTACACCGATACCTCCCAGCCAATGCTAGGGGTACTCTTCTTCCCCCTTAGCCCCCTGAGCCACAAAGGGACCACACACACTATCTAGAGGTCTGGTCTAGCTCCCAGCTCACCTCACAAGGCTGAGCTACCACTTCTCTCTGAGTTGGGTATCCCAACTCCCCACAAGTAAATCAGTCAAGTCGATATTTCTACAACATAACGTTACGCAAACAGAAGATGCCCTTCATCCTTCTCCTTCCTTTATTTTATAGAGTTTTGAACCTCCTTTCTTTCCTAAAATTTCATTTAATTAATGTTTTAGTAATAATTTCCTAGCATTTCCTCTCCGTACAAGTGTCACCCATTCCCCACATTCCTCCATTAATTAATTTCTTTATATAAGTAATTATTTTTATTTCCCTCACCCACCTAGAGTTACTCCTAGAATCACTCCTAGGTGTCCCTAGATTCCCTTACAAGTTTTAAAGGCTTTACCTATTATGAAATTGCTAATTCAGTTTAAAATTATAAATCTCTTAAATGTAGATTCTTTACTAACTTGACTTCCCGTTTTTTCCCTTTAGTTCCCCTTTTTCCTTTTTGTGTTACCTCTTTTCCCTAGTTTCCTATTTTCTTGATTTTCCTTCTTTCCCCTTTTTCTTAGAACTAAAAAAGGCAAGTGAGGAATTTAACCCCTTTTTCATTTTATCATTAATTTAGTATCTTTTAAATTATCAAATGATAAAATAATTAATTCCCTCTTTACTTTTATATCCATAGATTTTATTTCTTATTAATAATTTAATTTCTTACTCCCTTCATGTTACAAAATTTTATGAAGACCATAATTATTACTTAAGTGGTTTTTATTTTAAATTTTATTATTTTATTTCATTTTATCTATTCAGTTATTATTATTATTATTATTATATATATATATTCATTATTTTTTTTTAAGGTAGACAAAATTTTACCCCTAGTAAAATTTTAGACTTAGTACTTAAATTCTTTACCAGGCAACATTTAATTAGGGATATTGTTTTAAAATTTCTTAACATGTTATTTGTCTTAGGGCCATCCAGGTTTATCCATCTTTCATCATCAAGGTGACATGAACTTCAGGACGCACTAGGTTCTTCATGGGTGCCACTCGCCTCATCTGTTCATTTGCGTGATGTGCCCTTCAAAATGCACTACGTGCTCCAAGGGTGCCACTCTCCTCTTGACTGATTAGTAGACATCAATAACCCCTGGAGTCAACACTTCGACAGGTGAACTTGTAGGAGACTAAGGGATTCTAAGGATTAAGGCCCCTGCCTTATTGCGTTCCCCTTAGAATCATCGTGAGAGACGGTCACAGTCTGCCCTCACGACATCATGGGTCCTCTTGAAATAGGTAGTCCTTAACCTATAGTTTGAGCCACGGTGGGAGTTCTAGTAGGTTTTCACAGGGATTCTGTCCACACCTCTCCCTCAACCTATCTGGTATTCCTGTGTGGCCCCTTTACTCAATATGTGAGTCTGGTCGACAAGCTATCGTCAGCCTGCATCATTAACAAATCATGTCAGAACATATCCAAATCATATCATCTAGTCAAATGCACTAATATCACAGTAAAACAATCAAACCCCAAAGGCACACTCCCTGACTCGATTCAAAGTCCAAGGGGTTCCATCGATGCCTCTGCATCTGTGATGTCCAAAACCCTGTACACTCAGTAAAACCGAGTCAATAGCACTTGTCTATGTCAAAGCGGTAAAACAACATGTCATCATCCCATAATGCCTCATAATCAAAATCAGAGGTTTTAATAGCATAATAATCTGGATCACTTGCGAGCAAGTGTCCTCAAAGAATAAGTTTTCTCAATGTGCCAGAGCGGGATGTTACATACACACCCTCTTGGTCTAAACTTCGTCCTAAAGTTTCACAGTATATATGCTGAAATAAAGTGTATCACAATATCATATGTCTATCTATCAAACAAAAATGGAAATTGTTGGCGCATATCATATGTGTCCTCCCAGGTCGTGGAGTGTAGACTATAATTGTCCCACTGGACCTTGATCTGATCTATCGTTCAATGTCGTAACTGTCGAACACGATGATATAAGATGTGGACCGGCTCAGCCGTGAGCACTCCCTTGTCCGATACCTGCAAGGAACTCATGTCAATAACATGTGCAGGATCACTAATATAATGTCTCAAAAAAGATACATGAAAAACATCGTGCATATGCTTCAAGGAATCAAGTAAGGCTAGTCGATAGGCCACAGGCGCCTTTCTCTCCACAATCTCAAAGGGTCCCATGAACCTAGGAGAGAGTTTAGCTCCCTTTCCAAACTTGATCGAACTCGTATGCGGCTTAACCCACAAGACTTGATCGTCAACCTCGTAACTAAGGTCGACTCGGTGCACATCGAAATAACTCTTTTGTTGATCTGGTGCTTCTTTAATCCATTGTCTTATGGTTTTCATTTGTTCTTCCATTTCTTGGATCACTTTTGGTCCCACCAAAACCCTATCCTCAAGCTGATCCCAACTCAAGGGCGTCCGACACGGTAGCCTGTAAAAAAACTCGAAAGGCTCCATCTTAGTGGTGCTCTGGTAACTGTTGTTGTAAGTGAACTCCATTAGTGACAATAATTATTCCCAACATTTTTGTTGGTCCATCATGTACATGCACAACATGTCCTCCAAGGTTTGGTTAGCTCGTTTGGTTTGCTCGTCAGTCTTCGGGTGATATGCATTGCTAAAGTTAAGATGGGTTCCCAATGCCTCTTGGAAGCTCCTCGAAAATTTTCCATTAAACACTGATCCTCAATCAGATATAATCCTCTTAGGCATGCCATGCAGCCTCACAATCTCACTGATGAAAACACTAGCTATGTCAGGTGCTTGATACGTCATATGCATAGGAATAAAGTGAGCACTCTTCGTCAAAGTTTCTACTACTATGAAAATCGAGTCATGTCTCCTTGCCATCAGTGGTACTGGCAATCCAACAATAAAATCCATCGAAATAACCT
Organism: Picea abies; assembly: GCA_900067695.1. Classification (NCBI taxonomy): domain Eukaryota; kingdom Viridiplantae; phylum Streptophyta; class Pinopsida; order Pinales; family Pinaceae; genus Picea; species Picea abies. Next base: position 11,251 of record CBVK0100097123.1, read on the forward strand.
CCCATTTTGATTTCCGAATGGGATGTGATTGTAATAATTTTGTTGGGTGTCTATATTTAGACTTTACCTGCTGAAATTCTAGACATCTGGCCACATAGTTGGCTATGTCGGCCTTCATTCCCAGGTCTGCCCTCATCTTCGTGACTCCTGGGTGAGCCATGTAAACTGCTCTATGAGACTTTCTTAGGAACAACATCTTCAACTCGTCATTTGGTGGTATTGAAATCCGACTTTTAAAGCTCAATAAACCATCGCTATCAAAAGAAAATCCCTCATATCGTGGTACCATGATTGTGTTTTGTCTGAGAAAAACCTCGACCTCTTTGTACCAGTCATCATCACGCTGTAAAGTTAGAATATTTTTACGTAGATTCGTCTGAAGAGGCAACAATAAAAAGATACGTGGTCTCTGAATCAATGCATCCACCACTCGGTTCACTGTTCCTTTTATGTAAGTAATCTCGAAGTCGTACTCATTAAGCAATTCTGACCAACGTCATTGTCACACGTTCAGGTCACTTTGCATAAATATGTGTTGTATTCCACAATGATTAGTCTTTAGTTCAAATTTTCATCCAACAAGGTAGTGTCTCCAAACCTTCAAGGAATATACGATGGCTAATAACTCCAAATTGTGTGTTGCGTAGTTCTCCTCATGCCTTCTCAGTTTTCTTTAAATGTAAGTGATCACTCATCCATCTTGCATGAAGACTCTGCCTAAAACTTCCCTGGATGTGTCAGTGCATACCAAGAAGTTCATTTCCATGTTAGAGACATTTAGTATCGGTGTTGTTGTCAACAATTCCTTGAGCCTCGGAAATTCTTCCGCACATTTCTCGGTCCAAACAAACTTCTTGTTCTTTTTCTGCAACTCCGTAATCAGATTTGGTATCTTTGAAAATCCCTCTACAAACCGTCGATAGTATCCTGCTAAACCCATGAAGCTACGCACTTTTGGGACATTTGTAGGTGCAGGCCATTCCATAATAGCCTTGACCTTGGCTGGATCCATGACGATGCCTTCATCGGAGATGACATGCCCTAAGTAGTGAATCTTCGATTGATAAAATGAGCATTTCGACAACTTCCCATACAATTTGTTCTCTCTCAAACACTGTAGTAACAAGCGCAAGTGTTCGTCATACTCTTCTGTCATACAAGAGTAAATCAAAATATCATCAATGAACACTTGGACGAACTTGTCCAAGTACTCACAGAACACCCCATTCATCAAACTCATAAATACCCTTGGGGCGTTTGTGAGTCCAAACGGTAAAATAGTAAACTTGTAATGTCCAAATCTCGTCTTAAAGGTTGTCTTAGGGACATCATCCTCCTTAATCCGTAATTGGTGATACCCTGATCGTAAATTGATCTTGGAGAACACCATCACACCTTTCATTTGATCAAACATATCATCAATTCTCGGCAATGGATATTGATTCTTGATCGTAGACTTGTTCAGTTGACGGTAGTCAATGCAAAGCCTCCATGATCCATCTTTATTTTGTATTAAAATAACAGGTGCACCCCACGGTGACACACTAGGACATATCAGTCCCAGTTCCAACAACTCCTTCAGTTGCATTTTCAACTCTTGTAACTATGGGGTCAACATTCGATAAGGAATTCTTGCCATCGGTTCAATCCCCAGTTTCAGTTTTATGGTAAACTCCAACTCCCTCTCTGGTGGCATCCCACGTAACTCCTCTGAAAATACGTTCAGAAACTCCTTCACCACAGAAATGTGTTCTAGACCTCTCGCTCCTCCCTTCTCATTTAACCTAAGGATCGCATAAAGCTTGCACCCCTTGCACATACTCTTTCATAGTTGTAAGGAAGAGATGAACCTCGGGGAAACTCCCTCATTCCATCCTATAATCACACATCTTTATCCTTCGTCATCGACCAAGCTCAACCGTTTTGTCTTATAGTTGAGTATCGCCTCTTGCAATTCCAACTAGTCCATACCAATCACAACATCATACGATCCTAGGATTGTGACGTACAGGTTGGCCCTCGTGAAAAACTCTCCCAAGTTAAGGAAACAACCCATAACCCTTCCTCCAACCTTCAGTTTGGCTCCTGAAGCCATCTCCATGAAGCTAAAATCATCTAGTTCGACTGCCTTTACCTTAATCCTTTTTAGCGTTGCACACGAAATGAAACTCTCGGTAGCACCAAGATCTATCAAAATACTAAGGGTTTGGTTAGTGACAGTGTCTGTCTTCTTGAGAATAGTTGACTGGTGCTCTGTGTGGCGGTTGTTCACCGCTGCATAAATCCAATGGGCCTTGCCCATATATCCCACGGTAGTGGGGCCAACTGATCCGAATGCTCTAGTTCTTTCCACAAGGAATTCATGCTGGTAGTGTGGCTCCCCACACATCTAATACCCCTTCTTCGGCCTAGTAGTCCTAGTACCTGAAGTAGAAAATGATGGCCCACTGGCCTCGAACCCTGGTCTGTTCTACTGAACAGGCCCAAACTGTTGTTATTGTGGGCGATGTTGTTGTTGATGCTGTGGTCCCCGATAAGGTGTATGTTGCTGAGGTGTTGATCACCGAGGGGTAGTGAATGTGGATCCCCTCTGGAAGCCACAAAATCCTAGTGTATGCCTCGCTGGTGTCTGGTGTTGTTGTGTTCCAGATGAAACCTACCCTGCTGGTCTTGCTGGATTCCCAATCTGACCACCACTGATAAGCTCCTCCTCTGTTATGAGGGCCTTTTGGATGACATCATGCAACGTTTGAGGCGTCAAAATCCTAACCTTTGTATGTAGGCTACCGTTAAGGCCAAACATGAACTTGTTGACCTTCAGTTTCTTGATGTTAAGGTGTAGAGCATAGTAGATCAGCTCCATAAAACGGGCCTCATACTCGGGCACCGTATGACCTCCCTATCATAAGGTGTTGAACTCATTGAGCTGATGCTCAATGAATTCCTTTGAAAGGTACCTCTCTTGAAACCATTCGTCAAATAGTTCCCATGACACATCTTCGATAGATATGTTCAGTTGTGGTAGGAGCGTCTTCCACCATAGAAGAGTGCTCCCCTTCAGTTGAAAGACTGCCATGTGAACCTTCATGTTGGAGGTATAATCGTGAAGTGTGAAGCACATCGCCATGTTCTCCAACCATGCCTCAGCGGCTATGCCTTCCGAGGCACCAAAGAAATTGGGAAATTTGACCTTCTCGAGTTCACGGTGAATGATACCAGTACTAATCGGAGCACGTGGTGGAACCTTAGTGGGTGCCAACGCCCTGTCCTCATCTCTATCCAAATGGTCAATCAGTGCCTTGGACGTGCGATGAAAATATCTCATCATTCTGACTACATCGCCAAGTTCTATCTGCTCCTGTCCAAGAACCTATTCGTCTCTCTGGGGGTTAGAACCCTGAGGTGTGGATGCTACTGGAGGCATCGCACCTCCTCCCATCGTACCTCATCATCTGCCTCCACAATATCCTCTAACCATGATTACCTGCACGCACACAATTCAACTCAATCATCAACAGTATAATCAATCATATAAACAAAAGCTGTAGCGATCCCAAGTCGTGGGTTGAATTCACTCTGATACCAATTGTCACATGCTTCTCATTCATCACGACATCAACCTCTCAAAGCAAGTGCAATTATTTTTTTATGTGTGTGCATGTGCACAAGGGTAAAAAGCATTATATTCTGCGTCACAACTTGACGACGATCATGACGCATGCAATTGCAACAACAACATGATGACCTAAGATGCACATTAATCATCTGGAAGAAATGGACGACAATCAACTGACAACAAAAATAAGTCTGATTACCCGCCTGTCCTACCCTACAATGGTTAGGACCTCCAGGACACATAAGCAATGCTCAAGCCTAGGTTCCCATCGATTTTGACCATTTAAGGTCTCAGGGATGGTGACTGTTATTAGGAACAAGGAGGTGTCTACATCATTTCCGACACACGCAGACCAAGACTACTGAACTAAGGACTATCATCCTAGAAATCCCAATATTAAATACACAAGTAGCTAGAACCCTTACAGTGAGCAACCAAGTGCATCAAAGGTTTACATAACCAAGTATAACCATTACTTATAATAAACATCAACACCCTCAATGGGCATTGCGAGCTGAAACAACTTCGTCAACATCCCAGAACAATATCGCTTAAGAAATAAGTCGAAATGCAAAGGAGTGAACCTAATATTAAAACAATTTATTTTTATCAAAACTCGATTAAAACAATACCTCCTAAGATTTAAAAAAATACCCACTAAAATTTATATTAAAACAATAGCCACATTATATTGAACCAATACCCAAGTTATATTAAAACAATATCCAAATTGTGTTTAGAACAATATCCAATTTATATCAAAACCATACACGATGTCTATTAAACCATATCCAAGTTATATTAAAACAATACCCAATTTACATTAAAACAATATTCAAATTATATTAGAACAATACCCACTAAAATTATATTAAGAGAAATTCTGCTTATCCCAATTATAAGATAGATTTTCTAGATTTATTAGGTTACAAATATTTATGAACAATTGTTGATCTATAAGGAGTTATATATGTAAAATTTGACTGTCATGGATCCTTACAAAATTATACAATTGATTGACAAGAACTGTATTACAAATAATCTCAAGAGATGTGATAGCAATATCAATAATTCATATTGAAAATCTATATATATATTTAATAACTACAGAATTACCCCAATGAAGACAATCTTCTACTTGACAAAATTACAACTGTCGAATTTGGAGTCTACATGCATTTCTTATTTACATCAACGAAAAAAGTAAAAACATTAAATGATCCCTTTTAAATCTAAAGGTAGCTATTAACAATAATGCACAAATCAATCTCATTCTCACATCTAATTCCATTTTAATCCAATCACATTTTAGTAAAAATTCACCTTAATAAGGCATAAACTAAATAATGTGGAATGTTGTCATTAACCACTAGCATGGTTGTTGTAAAAACGTGGTGACAATAGAGTAGCTAACATAGTCTATGTAAAATGCCAATAGATATAAGTGTTGAGCATAGAATTAGGCGTTGACATTAGAATAGAAATAACGATCTACCAGGTCACGATTTCCAACTAAAAAAAAGGAAGAAAACAAAAAGCATCTAATCGACAACAAGAAAACTAAAGGCGGTGAGTGCATGCTAGAGAATCAATTGGCAACTATCAAATTGGCAACTGTCTAAACCCAAGAATATATTCGACAACTATCAATTTGGCAATTGTCAAAAACCAAGAATCAATTAAACAAATGTTCTCGTGATAACGTCATAGAGAAACCCTTTCACTACCGTACATAACACGACTTACAGAGGTAGAGGCACAAGCAACCGATTATACAGTTCGCAGCGGGAGGGTGCATCTAGCATTTACAAAAATGTGACTTTACACATTTCGCAGAGGTGAAATTTGCATGATTTGAACATAGTTTCTGGGGGCGAATTTGGGCGATTGTAATACAGTTGTAGGGGATAAAATTTCATGATTTTAACACAGTTTGCAGGGGTGAATTTGGGCAATTTTAATACAGTTGCAGAGGAGGAAATTTCATGATTTTAACTCAGTTTGCAGGGGAAAATTTGGGCAATTTTAACACAGTTGCAGAGGAGAAAATTTCATGATTTTAACACAGTTTGCAGGGGAGAATTTGGGCGATTTTAATGCAGTTGTAGAGGAGAAAATTTCATGATTTTACACCGTTTGTAGGGGCAAATTTGATAAGAATTTATATGGTACAGGTTCATGCTTTAATTCACATTACAATATATTACATTGTAAGAAATTCTTCGTGGCCAATCATAATATGTGCCTTATACATCATAGGCATCCATTATAAAGTGGAATGTTGGAATGATTTAGAAGGTTTTATGAAGAAAAATGTGTAAGAAGTTTGAAATATAGAAACATAATTCCCCTAACTCTTGGCAATGCCTCTGACCTCATCTTGTGCATTGTTGACCAAAACATTGCACGACTTCAAGAATTTAAACCAATTCTAAACACAAAAATGCATTTACAGTCAATTTAGAGTGATGATCGCATAGCAACATGATTACTAAATCTGAATCTCATAATTATCAACTTCTAATCTACATTCAACAAAGTTGTTAGACTACATAATATAGAAGCATTAGGCAAACATAATCATATGTTCCATATACCTGCACTGTTTATGGTGGTAAAAGAATACTACTTAGTATTCACTTTCAACCTATTTATTCAAACTTATAAATTCAGATTTATAATTTTAGACATATAAATTCAGTCAAAAATTCAGACATATAATTTCCGAAATTGATCCAGACCTATAAATTCAGTCTTAAAAACTTTCAGACATATAATTTCGGGAAATGATTCGGACATAAAAATTCACTCATAAAAATCGAGCAGGGTAGAGGGACGGGTTTTCTTGTGCAAGGAAACTAATTAAAAATGCAAATAACCGCGCCATTATACTTAATTTCTCTGATAAATTCCTAATACGAAGTGGTAAATCTATAGTAGAGAGGTGAAATAAAACACAAAGTAGAATCACAAAGGGGTGCATTAAGCATAGAGCTGAGCTAGCCTGGAAAACATTTAACCGTAGAGTCAACTGGGGAATAGGAATTATAACAACAGTGGGATCATACAATACAAAAGGTGCAAGAACATCAATCAATAATGAGAAACCATTGGGTATATGGCTAAAGGTCCGCCTTCAATTCACCATCCTCGCACAGAAAAGCAGGGTGTTGAGATCCATATGTCTTTTAATGTTAAGGCGACAACCGTAGATCAGGCTCCTGACTGACTGCTCAGGTGAAGACTAGTGAGCTAGGGATGAAGGATAACAACCTCAAGGTCACAATCAACACACAAGGTGGTCACAACACGTGGGAGGATGAAGGTCACGAAAATCAATCAACCAATCATTCAGTCAGGCTATAAAAATTTCAGTCATGAATCTAGGCAACAATTTACCTACCCAATACATATGCAGGTCTAAAATATACATCCTACAACATTCTATCATTCAAAATAAGAAAGAGTATCGTTTCATTTTTTCCCACTTCGATTGGTGTCCCATGTTCCATGCAACTCCCGCTCGCCGACCATCGAGACTACACTAGTACCTCCCAGCCAATGCTAGGGGTACTCTTCTTCCCCCTTAGCCCCCCGAGCCGCAAATAGGCCACACACACTATGAAGAGGTCTCGTCTAGCTCCCAACTCACCTCACAAGGCTGAGCTACCACTCCTCTTTGAGCTAGGTATCCCAACTCCCCACAAGTAAATCATTCAAGTTGATATTTCTACAACATAACGTTACACAAACGAAAGATGCCCTTCATCCTTCTCCTTCCTTTATTTTATAGAGTTTTTAACCTCCTTTATTTCCTAAAATTTCATTTAATTAATGTTTTGGTAATAATTTCCTACCATTTCCTCCCCGTAAAAGTGTCACCCATCCCCCACATTCCTCCATTAAATAATTTCTTTATATAAGTAATTATCTTTATTTCCCTCACCCACCTAGAGTTACTCCTATAATCACTCCTAGGTGTCCCTACATTCACTTATAGGTTTTTAAAGGCTTTCACTATTATGAAATTGGTAATTCGGTTTTAAATTAGAAAGCTATTAAATCTAGATTATTTACTAAGTTGACTTCCCACTTTTCCCTTAAGTTTCCCTTTTTCCTTTTTGTGTTACCTCTTTTCCCTAGTTTCCTATTTACTTGATTTTCCTTCTTTCCCCTTTTTCTTAGAACTCAAAAAGGAAGGTGAGGAATTTAACCCATTTTTCCTTTTATCATTAATTTAGTATCTTTTAAATTGTCAAATGATAAAATAATTAATTCCCTCTTTACTTTTATATCTACAGATTTTATTTCTTATTAACAATTTAATTTCTTGCTCCCTTCATGTTACAAAATTTTATGAAGACCATAATTATTACTTAAGTGGTTTTTATTTTAAATTTTATTATTTTATTTCATTTTATCTATTTAAATTATTATATATATATATTATTCGTTAATTTTTTTTTAAGGTAAACAAAATTTTACCACTAGCGAAATTTTAGACATAGTACTTAAATTCTTTACTGGGTGGCATTTAATTAAGGATATTGTTTTAAAATTTCTTAACATGTTATTTGTCTTAGGTCCATCCAGGTTCACCCCTCTTTCATCATCAACACGACGTGCCCTTCAGGACACACTAGGTGCTCCATGGGTGCCACTCGCCTCATCTGTTCCTTTGTGTGATGTTCCCTTTAGGACGCACTAAGTGCTCCAAGGGTGACACTCACCTCTTGACTGATTGGTAGACATCAATAACCCCTAGAGTCAACACTCTACCAGTTGAACTTGTGGGTGACTAAGGGCTTCTAAGGAATAAGTCCCCTGCCTTATTGCGTGCCCCTTAGAATCATCATGAGCTACTGTCACAGTCTTCCCTCATGGCATCATGGGTACTATCAAACTAGGTAATCATTAACCTACAGTTCGAGCTATGGTGGGAGTGCTAGTAGGTTGTGTCAGGGTTGCTATCCACACCTCTCCCTCAACCTCTCTGGTAGTCGTGTGTGGCCCCATTACTCCATATGTGAGTCTAGCTGGCAAGCTATCGTCATCCTGCATCATCAAAAAATCATGTCAGAACATATCCACATCATATCATCTAGTCAGATGCACTAATATCACAGTAAAAAAATCAAACCCCAAAGGCACACTCCCTGACTAGATCCAGAGTCCAAGGGGTTCCATTGATGCCTCTATGTCCACGAGGTCCAAAACCCTACACACTTAGTAAAACCGAGTCAATAGCACCTATCTATGTCAAAGCAATAAAACAACATGTCATCATCCCATAACGCCTCATAATCAAAATCATAAGTTTTAACAGCATAATAATCCAGATCACTTGCGAGCAAGCGTCCTCAAAGAATAAGTTTTCTCAATGTGCCAGAGCGGGATGTTACACTACTACTTCTTCAAACTCATCACCAAAACTGAGCAATATAATATTTTTGAATGCCACTTGTTTTCTTGGTTTTTGGTTTTCTCTTCTATATGGTGTTGTTTTCAAAACTATTTTCGCTACTTTCCTTAGTCAATAACTCAATTTTATCATCAAATATTGGGCATTCCTTTTGTTTATGATATTATTCAATGGAGACTTCTTTCTTAGTGTTGTTGGAGGTCTGTCCCATATTCTTATTATGTTCTATCTCTATCATGTTCTTAAGTAGGATATCATTTAAGTCCTCTTTTTACTTACTAGTCTTCAATAACGTTTAGTTATATGCTTTAATAATATGTAATTATTCCTTTATTCCGCTCATAGTTTAAAGAAATCATAGAGGGTTATCTTGAGGTTGTTTTCTATTCAATTCTTCATTTTGTGTTGTTTTTCAAGTTTTTTCAACCATAATGTCTCATTGTTTTTTCTGATAAGTGAAAATATATTCCTTGTTAATATTTCTTTTTAAACAAATCTTCATTAGTTTCACAATATAATACAATTATAATCACACCAATTTCTATTCATTTTGAGCCCATAATTCCATAGTTTCTAAACCATGCTCTCATAGCATTTGTAAAATTCTTCAGCACCATTGTTTTTAAAGAATAATGATTATTATCGAGTAAAAGTTAATAAATTATTATTATTGTTAAATTATATTAAACTATAACAATAATGATTATTATTATTAAATTATATTAAGAACCATAATATTGTCGGAGTTTAAATGTCAATTACAATGTGGGTTGTTTAATCCACAAGTTCGACCCTAGATTATTCTCGAGAAATCTTTGATATTTCAGTACTTGAATTTCAATAATGCATATAATGTATTATCAGACATAAAGTAAATTATATTGTCCAATATATTATCGTGTTCTGATCTCTCCAAGGCATTGTATTAACATTTATATTTACATTGCTTGGTTGGGTTTGTGGTGGATACCTGAAACATAGATTATTAATAACACTATCCATTAAATATTTTTGGTACATAGCTCATCTACCACTACCCTATTCCATATCCATGTCAACATACTCATATATATACTATTGAATTACTCTAGTTACATGTTAACGTTGTGCCATTTGTCCATAAAGTGGAGTGCTAGCCAAGATCTCTGTATTTACTATCTCCTGTTGGGATTCCTTGCCATTAATGGCCATCTACTCCATCGTTATTACCATCATAGTCCTCAAGTCTATTACGAAACTTGAAAACTAAACCCTACCTCACCCTACCTAAATAGACTATGCTTTGAGCACAACTCTCCCTCCCTCTAACCAGAGAGGCCCTATAAATTTTCAAAATTTCTATTTACATGGTAAGTAATTTTTCTCTATCATGTTTTGTTCTTCTTCTAAAAATCTTGGCATTTTATTTCGGATTTCCACCGAGTTTTTCTTAAATCTTGTGCTATAGTTTGTATTAACTTTGTTGTATATTTTTGTTTTCACACGGAAAGACTCTTGGGTCTGGAAACAACCCATGAGATAAGAAGACACTAAATATTTTAACTCATATAAACTATTGTTGTAGCGATTTGTTGAATTTCTAAATTTTTGTTAGTAAACTTTTCTACTGATCATTTATTGATCATTTATTAAATGTCTTTCTTTTAGTGAGGAAAGGTTGAAGTCAACCATGTAAAATTTTGAGACCCTTCAAGGGTTTATTTTCCAATTCTTCATAAGTACGAGTTGCATAAAAAATATTCAAAGGGTTTATTTATTAGCTATTTTAATAATTGTCCTTCCCATTATGTGACATGCCCCTGTCTCTTCAGAAATAATCAACATTGGAGACTATGCATTCACTCTAACTCAATATACTAAATGCAGTTGTGGTCTAAGACATTCTGATCGTGATGACATTTGTATTTTAGGTAATTGATTTATTAACTCTGTATTAGTACCTCCATTCATTAAATGACTCGGTCATTCAAAAATAGGTGATGGTCAAAATTATGACCCATGTAAACTCTAATGGAAGCTTCTTTGTTCAAGGGTATCACTATAATTTTTGTTGGTTTGGATTGTGTGTAAGAGGACTTATTTTTCATAAACCATTTAGATTATTTCACAATTTTCTTTAAGGGAGATATTATAATTCAATGGGTTCCATTTGTTATGATTATTATATATTTTAAAGTTGGTTCTCCTTTGTGCCTGCGAGGTATTTTCATTGTTATATCGTCTTTAGAAATTTTGTGAGTATAATATATCTCTATTTTGTTACCACGTACATAGAGATAGGACTCAATAATGGAATTTTGTTTGGACATGTGTATCACTATAATACCAAACTATTTAGTATGTTGACGAAATGTCTTGAGAATCGTTATGTTATTTTTGAACAATATTGTAACCATTTAGTTGATAAATAATTCATTGAATGTGATTTAAAGTGCAGGATACTTGTCCCATAAAGATTTTCCCTAGGAAATGGTGTTCTTAAGTGTTTGTTGTTTATTTAATTTGTTTGCCCTATAATTTTTCTTGTCATGTTTCTTCTACTTTTTTTCTCCTACAAAAATTATCTTGTTAAAATCATAATGGTTTTTTTCTAAAAACATTTTCTTGAAAGGTATCAAACCTGATTCCTTTAGCTTCTCCTTGGATGCCTCTTTCTTGCCACCTTAATGACCAAAAATATATATTTTTCCTTGTTCAAGAATTCTAATATTTTTTTGTATAAATGTTTCCAAAATATAGTATGATATATCCTCATCAAGCTTCTATTCATCTTATGCAATTTGGACAAAGCTAAGTGGAATGCCAAGAACCTACATGGTGAATTTTTATGGCTAGTTTGTCTATACATGTGGCAGTTCAAGATATGCAATTAAGAGTTGTGTCATTGCAAGGATGAATTAATTCACTAATTTTTTAGAAGAAATGACTTAGTTTGTAATGCCAAAATTATAGGGAAATATAATTCAAAATTTTAAGTTATTTCAAACCTTAGCTCCACTCCAATATAATATTCCTTGGAATTATTAGAGAGAAAATGAAATATTCCTTAAAAGAACCAAAGTCAAGGATCATCTAATGGAATATTAAATATTATTCTCCAATTAACACAATTAGCATAGCAATAGAAATAATAAGTTATTGCATACCTTGAAAATGATCAAAATTGAATGATTAACTGTTTCACATGTATAGGATACACTGCTACAATTTCAAATAATAATTTCACCACTAAGTACTACAAACCCAAAGTTCTTCTTCCAACTTGTCCATATAAATGTTACTCAAAATAGGGTACAAGCACCAACCTTGATTAACCCATGTTACCATGAATCTCTATTCACCAATCCTTATTATTAATGGTAAACTTAGTAGTTAATTTGTCATACAACCTTAACTTCCATGTAAACTATGATCGACGGGCTCGAGACACCATAACTTCCATTGCATTAGGTCTCTATACAATGTTTTTGTAAGACTTTCCTACGAAACACCATTTCTTTCGGTCTAGTTATTGTGTATAACCAAGAACGAAACAATCGAGCCATGATGACTCTATGACTTAGTGTACCTCGAATAATAGAGGTAAAACCTCTCAGCATTGAGTCTTTGTTTCTAATAAAGTTGTGGGTAGAGTGTTTTTGTTATTTTTGTTAGGATTATACTGTATGTTCCTTTTTCTTTCTAAGTTATTTTAAAAGGTCCGAAAAACCATGATCAAATTTCCATTGATTTACCCATCCTATGATTTACCTATTCTATGATTTACCCATTCTGACTTAAGCTTGAATATATGTGTACTAACGGTTCTGTAAGTTATAGAAAGGAGGTTCTATGTATGGGAAGGAGGTTCTGTAAGTATTAGCTCACTCTTGAATCTTTGCATACAGTCTCCTCTTAACTATGGTGAAGGCCATAACCCAAATCCTTTTGATAATGAATTTTTCCAATTTACCCATCGAATATCGTTATCTGGGTTCTCTTGTTGTTTATTGTAATTGACCATAACCCTCGACACTCTTCTATTTTTATCAATGTGAAATAATATTAACGTTTGGTGTAGTTACCCCGTGGTAATGGATCTGTCTGTCCTATCAGGAAAAATGTTGATAGATTCGACTCCTTTAAATGTTATCTTTATCTCTGTAATTACTTCCTTCGATTATTTATTTTCGTATGTTAAGGTATCCATATTTTTCATATTGAAAACATTGATATCTTTTATTCTTTTAATTATTAATGTTGTCTCTATAATTACTTTACTTGATTATGGATTTCCCTAGGTTAAGGGATCTGGTTTACTCTCTGAGGAAATGTTGATAGGTTTACTCTTTTAACTCTTAATGCAATATCTGTAATTACTTTAATTGACTCTTTATTTCCCTATGTTAAGGGATCTGGTATACTGTGTGAGGAAAGGTTGATAGATCTGACTCCTTTAAATGCAATTGTCGTATCTGTGGTTATTCTTTGAAATTATGACCTCTAAAAGGAGAGAGTTGAGCTCTCGTGAAGCAGATCTATGTGGTATGCTTTATTTGAAACAAAAATATTATCTCCATAGAACGACTAAATGATGTAAAACCTCTTATTTGCACTCAATCCCAGAAATATTATCTCCACAAAACCACTAAATGATGTAGAAACTATTGTTTGCACTCAACCCCAACCTTGACAATGCATGATATTTAGGAATCAGTAATAGTCAATGACATGGCAAAGTGTAATCACAATATTAACATAGCCTTGTAAAATTGACAGGTTGATCATCAATCTTCCATGGTAGAGATTGAAGGTAATATAAATAAAAAAATTGTATCTATTTGAAATGACCCGGGTGAAAGTTTAAATTATGTTTCCCTTGTGGTAGTAGAAGACTGTAAATTGAATAAAAATAAACATAAGAAGTCTTGGTTAGTACAACTAGCTAGTGGTACAAAATGAAAGGTTGTAGAGTTGATCAAAGAGTGCTTAGTAACTATGGACACTATTGAGACTAAAATAGATCTGAATGAATTACATTTGAGATCCTATGATTTAATGATTGGCATGGAATGGCTTGAAAAATATGTGGTTGTTGTAAATTGCAAAAACAAAACTTCTGATTGTTTAGATGAACTTGGGAAAAGAAAAACCATCAAGGGTATACCTCGTAGTGTTTCGCTAAGAAAAGGTTGGGAAATTTACATTGTACATATAAATGAAAATCAAGACAAACTAAAAAATATGTTGAATGACGATCCTATATTATGGGAGTTTCAATATTTATTTCCAGAAGAAATACTAGGACTACCTCCTACATGGGACATAGACTTTCTAATAGATCTAGTTTCTAAAGAAACCTACATGATGAGTGTTCCTCGGATGACAGAATTAAAAATGCAAGTACAAGAGATATTGGATAAACATTATATCAAACCAAGTGTTTCTCCATGGGGATCACCAGTTCTATTTTTGAAAAAGAAGGATGGAACCTTTAGGTTGTGAATTGATTACCGACATCTGAATATAATGAAAATCAATAATAACTATCTTCTACCATGTATCAACGACTTGTGTGAGCAAGTTGGGTAATCTAAAATATTTTCCAAGATATATCTAAGGTCAGGCTACCATGGGGTAAGAATTAAATATCAAGACATTCATCAGATTTCTTTTAGAACCAGAAACATACGCTTTGAGGCAGGAAATTTTATCCTTATATGCTTGAGGCAGGAAACTCATAAACCTCTATACCTTTTCATTTTCCTCCCGAAGATAAGGTACATATCTCATCAAGGTTACAAACTTGATAACAAAATATTCAATTATCATTTGTTCTACCTTAAATTCATGAAACTACAGAGAAATATAATTCAAAATTTTAAGTTACTTCAAACCTTAGCTCCAATCCAATATAATATTCCTTGGAAATATTAGAGAGAAAATGGAATATTCCTTAAAAGAAACTAAGTCAAGGATCATCTAATGGAATATCAAATATTATTCTTCAATTAACACAAGTAGCATAGGAATAGAAATAATAAGTTATTGCATACCTCGGAAATGATCAAAATTGAATGATTGACAGTGTCACATGTATAGGATATAATGCTAAAATTTCAAATAATAAGTTCACCACTACGTACTACAAACCCAAAGTTCTTCTTCCAACTTGTCAATATAAATGTAACTCAAAATAGGGTACAAGCACCAACCTTGCCTAACCCATGTTACCATGAATCTCTATTCACCAACCCTTATTATTAATGGTAAACTTAGTAGTTACTTTCTCATACAACCTTAATAGTTATTATGATCATCTTAAGAATATCAATAATGGAGGAAATAATGTGTAGTGGAAAATTTCTATCAAGTCAGTCTTCACACCCATATTGGTTTAGGCATCAGTTTTTGTGGGGTCCTCTTTACAGGCACCCGGTTTTGTGTTGATATCTTTTCCATTTCTTGTAAGGTATCTTTCCCAACAGAGCCTTATAAAACACAAGATAAATAAAGAATAAAGAAATTATATCATATAAAATTTAATCATCAACTTATAATCGAAATTTATTCAGCATAATTTTTTTTTATGAACAACATGAAAATAAAATCACTAAAATGCATACCTCTGTCTAATGTTAATTCTCCAATTCTTTGATTGTCCTCTCTCTTCTCTGGCCAAAACCTTTCCCAAAACCAAATCTTCCTCCCTGCCAGCTAGGAACAGAGCCTATCCAACTCCCTAGCTGCAAGATTCTATGAGGATTCCTGGCCCCCGAGCCCAAAACTCCCAGTAACCCAGTGCACCCCTGTAACAGTTCACCCAAACTCCCAAACTAGAACAATATCACAAATAGAAAAATACAGTCCTTCTCTTCCAATAATTCTTCCTCTCCCAAAATTTCATAATCATCTCCCGAAGGCCTCTGCCCCCTCATATCCTTCCCCATTCACCGCCTCCTCCTTCATTTAATTCCACCCACCTTATCCCTCCATTTACTAACTTATCCCTCCATTCAATACCCTATCCCCTGTCATACGTAAAATTTTATAATAAATAAATTAAAGTTATTAAGCCTTTAATCGTTTACCCAAACCTTAAATGCGTTAATTAAGTAATTGATAAATAAATAAATAAATAAATAATATTATTAATAAATAATCATTATTTAACTAATACACACTATGACAGTTAATTATTTAATTAACTATACTTGATAAACCCTATGCAACTATTTAACTAGGGTTGTTACATACACCCGCCCTTCAGGAAACTTCGTCCCGAAGTTAAGGTATTTTATGATACAAGGGAAAAGAAACATGGTTCACACATTCATAACAAATAACCGTCATTATTAGTATGTAAGCCAAGAAAATCATACATACTAATGTACATGTGCAAGAAATGCATGTGTAGCTAGTACATACAAGTCTTGTTCATGTACTAATATTAATAACTATCATTTCTATAGTAATTTCCATATGCATCCAATCCATTCAACAAGACTATTCATTTTATAAAAGAAAATAAGCCAATCAAATGCTTGTGAAATCATTTAATTATAATTATCTAGTTCAACAATGTTATTTAGACAATTGTAGTTTAGTTACATGATTATGAATATTCATATATATACACATTTCTTTTCAGAAGGGAAACAATAAGTTCCAACATAAGACAAATCTTCATACACTCTCAACTATTTCTACTCATCCTTCCTCCCTAACTTACTTCCATCTTCCATTCCTATCCTTCCTCTGCTAGACTATCTTGGAGCGTCAACTATATTGAGCTAACTCTAAATAGAACCCATAAGCAAAAGTTCCACTATCTTGACCAAGCTTCCCCAACAGGCAACTGACAGTCATCATCACACATCTAGAGGAGCATGAGCTAACATCATCCTCCCATGACTTCAAATTTTTTAGGATACACGGTGGGAAATGCCTCCACCCCTCCTAATAGGACTAGGTTCCATAGCCTACAATGAAATATACAGTGGCACCGTGTTGTTGGGAGTTTTGTCATCATCTATTCAGTTTTGGGCAGTCTCACCACCTGAAATCCTTCACTGGTCCACATATCATAGAAATGCATCCGAACCAATATAATTTCACATACAAAGATTCATACCATAATGTTTCTCAGCTAGTGGTCATGATATCCACTTTCATCATCATTATCCCTTGGCTATTTCACAACCCATAACCTGCAGATTAGTCTGTAACACAAACTCATAGATTTCTATTCATTATCATCATGTAATTGCCTACAACCATAATTTCAATTCGGTATCCGCATACCAACAGCTTAACATAAAAGTTTTCAAGTTAGAAATAGATCTCATAATATCCCATAATTCAATTTTGATGCCCATTCATAAGATTATCATTTACAAAATAGATTGCATCATATCCAACATCATTCTAATAGCATTTAAATCTTCATAGGATTCTCATTCACACAATATGTTGCATCATATCCATCATTAACCATAACAATTAGACATTCAGAGAATTTACATTCACATAGTAGATCTCATCTTATCCATCATCATCAATAATATTTAAACATTCATAAAATTTACGTTCTCACCATATATCACATCATATCCATCATTATCCAAATATATTTAAAAATTCATAAAATTTATACATCTAAAAGTTCAAGTGTATCATTTAATAGTTTCACTTGTGAATAGAAAATAAAAGTGTGTAGGCCTCAGGTAATACTAGCTATCTAAGTCAAAAGGTGGTGTTACATACACCCCACCTTCGAGAAACATATTCTCGAGGTGGTCAAAAAAGTGAGGGATAGTCTCATCGTAGTGTCTCGACGTCTTCCCAAGTAGCAGATCCTGGACTATACTTGTCCCATTGGACCTTAAATTCGTCTACCAGATGGTTCCTTAGATGTCGGACTCTACGGTCCAATATGTGTAATGGTTCTACCATGAGAGTTCCCACGTCTGATACCTACAGTTCCTTCCAATTTATTTTATGTGAGTCATCAGCAACATAATGATGTAAAACAGATACATGAAAAACATTATGAGTTTTATGAAGGTGGGGTGCTAGTACGAGATGATAGGTAATGGGTCCAATTTTCTATTGGATTATGAACGGTTCTATAAATCGAGGTGACAACTTTGTCCCCTTCCCGAACTGAATGGTACTCTTATTAGGTATGATACGAACAAAAACCTAGTCTCCCACTTTATAACTTTGGTTGATCCTGTGTGCATCTACATAACTTTTCTGCCTATCCTGTGCTTCCTTTAGTCTCTACCTAATATGAATCATCTGTTCCTCCATCTCTTGAATTAATTATGGCCCAACTGTTACTTGGTCTTCTAATCTATCCCAACTCATTGGCATTCTGCATGGCCTTCCATACAGAGCTTTGTAGGGTGTCATTCTGATGGAGCTATGAAAACTGTTATTGTAGGAAAACTCTACCAAAGGTAGGTACTTCTCCTAATGGGTTTGATTATCCATTACGAACATCTTAAGAATGTATTCCATGACTTGATTTACTCTCTCAGTTTTCCCATCTGTTTCAAGATGATAAGCTATGCTTAAGTTCAACTGGGTTTCGAACGCTAACTGCAAACTTGTCCAAAACCTGGAAGTGAATCTGTATTCCCTATCTAAAATGATCTTTTTAGGTATCTTGTGCAAATGGATAACCTCACTTACAAACACACTTGCCACATCAGTGACATCGTAAGTGTCTCTAACCAAAATAAAGTGATCACTCTTGGTTAACTTATCAACTATCACAAAAATGGCATTGTGTCTATGAGATGGGAGAAGCAACCCCACAACAAAATCCATAGATATGACTTCCCACTTGGACATAGGAACATCATGTGGTTGTAGGAGGCCTACTGGGTGGTGGTGGTCAACTTTCACTTGCTGACACTCTAGGCATTTGGAGATGAAATGGACTACATTGTTCTTCATGCCTACCCAAAAGAAAAGCTTCCTCATGTCTGTGTACATCTTCTTCACACCCGGATGTGCACAATAAAGTGCTCTATGGGATTCCTTCAATATGATTCTTCGAATATCCCCAAATTTAGGGATGTACATCCTTCCTAGATATCTCAATAGTCCATCTGCTTCCAGACTATATCGTTCATACTTTGTATCTAATTTCCTCCCACTCTAGAGGTTTGAAGTAACCTATAAATACCAACTATCTCCTTGGAGTTGTGTCAACACATGTTCCCTTAGATTGACCTTTAAGAGTACCAAGGAGAAGACATGTGGTCTCCTACTCAAGGCATATACGACCACATTTTCCTTTCCCTTGATGTATCAAATACCAAAATTGTACTCACTCTTAAATTCACTCCATTTCCTTTGCCTAGCATTCAAATCCCTTTGAGTGAAGAGATGTTTTAAACTTTGATGGTCCTTTTTGAGCTGAAAGTTTCATCCCACAATATAGTGCGTCCAAATTTTTAGAGCTAGCATTAAAGCTTCCAACTCTAAATCATGAGTCACATATATCTCTTCATGTTTCTTCAACTTCCTTGATGCATAAGCTATCACTCCTCCATCCTGCATTAGCACAGCCCCCAACCCTTGCTTCGAGGCATTTGTGTAGACTATGAAGTCCTTTTTCATGTCCGACACTTGTAGAATTGATACACTAGTTACTAACCTCTTAAGCTCAACGAATGCACTATCACATTCTTCTATCCATTCATACATGACCCCCTTGTGCTGCAAAGTGGTGATGGGTTTCGCTATTTTTGAGAATCCTTCCACAAATCTACGATAATAACCTGCTAACCCCATGAATCTTCTAACCTCATGGGCATTTTTCGGCACTGGCCACTCCATAATGGCCTTTACCTTTTCTGGGTCCACAGAGATTTGTTCACCGAAAATGATATGGCCTAAATAGTGGATCTCTCTCTGGAAGAAGGAACCCTTCGACAACTTCCCATACAATTTGTTCTCTCTAAGGTAGGACAACACCACTCGTAAGTGTTTCTCATGTTCTCTTTCATTTTTGGTCTAAGTACTTCTAGAATGTGTCGTTCATGAGGCTCATGAATACTGTTGGCACATTGGTCAATCTGAAAGGTACTATGACAAACTCGTAATGTCCAAACCAGGTTCAAAAGGTAGTTTTAGAAATATCGCCTTCCTTAATCCTTAACTAGTGATACCCTGATGGAAAATCAATCTTTTAGAATACCACTTCTCCTTTCATTTGATCGAAGAGGTCATCTATTCGCAACATTGGGTACCTATTTTTCACTGTAGCATGGTTCAAGTCCCTGTAATATATACACAATCGTAACGAACCATCCTTCTTCTTTACAAACATTACTGGTGCACCCCAAGGTAAGACATTGGGCCTTATTAGCCCTAAGTCTAGTAACTCATTCAACTGCATTTGGAACTCACAAAGTTCTAGTGCTATCATCTGGTATGGAGTCTTGGAAATTGGTTTTGCACCAGATTTTAGCTCAATAGTAAAATCAAGCTCCCTCTCAGGAAGTAACCCTGGGAACTCATTCGAAAAAACATCCTTAAATTCTGACAATACTCGGTACTGATCTAATGAGGGTCCCTTCCTTTCATTCACTGATTCCACTACATATAGTTGACACCCTTGCCTCAAGCATGACTTAACCTTCATAGTTGAGATAAAGCGTAATGACACTTTTCTCCGTACACCCTGGATCTCTACTGGTCTTCCTTCATCATCGACACAAAGCATCGTTTTTGCAAAACAATCTACCAAAGCTCAATGAGATTCTAACCAATCCATTCTAATGATCAGGTCATATGCCCCAAGAGAAGTGACATATACCTTCAACCTAGTAGTACACACTCCCAGGTCTACTATACAATTCTCAATGCTAGGTCCTACCTCTTGCTTTTTCCCCGAAGCCATCTTGAATTGTTTAAAGTCATCGTGCTCATAGGTTTTCAACCCACTCTTTTCTAATACAAATGGTGAAATGAAACTATCTGTAGCACCATAATCAAATAAAATCTTAACATTGATATGATTTAGCATACTTGATGAATCGAGCACCGCGGATTCATGTTCTACCTGGCGATTATGAACCGCTGCGTAAATCTGGTGGCTGCTACTGGCTCTTCCCATCAGGGCCTTTCCTTCTCTATTCACAAATCCTGATTGCAACTCTGGGGAGTCATTCTAGTAATGGGGTGCTTTGCACCCCCAACAGGTAACACATGATTGAACCTGTGCACTGTTCTACGACTGTCTCTAAAATGAGTTCCTTCCCTTGGAACCCCTTCCCCTACTAGCTTCTCCCTGAGATAGTCATGGACCTGTCTGTGTTGTTGGTGATGAACGATATGCTACACTCGCTTCCATTGAAATCCCTATGGCTACTGTCCTTGGTGCGACTATGTTACCATATGGAGGTGGCCTTGAGCCCCCTCCCCTAGGAAATGTCCTAGGGGCCTTCCCCACGAATCCAGGCAATGAAGAAAAGTCAGTCTTGTACCTCTAGTTAATATCATGTGTTCCTCCACATAACGCACATTTTCCACAGCTTCCTTTATTGAAGATTGTTTCCACATCCGCACCATAGCCCTTATCTTAGGGTTTAGCCCATAGACGAAGCGTTTTTCCTATTGTTGGTCATTATCCATGTATGAAACATATTTGACCAATTCCATAAACCTTATCTCATATTCTTCTATGGTTTTGTTTCCCTATACAAGAGTATGAAATGCTCCTACCTCTTGTTCATCATAGTAAGTTGGCAGATATTTCCTTCGGAACCTCTCCTCAAAAAGTACCCAAGATACGGTGTCCCTGGTAAGATGCAGTTGCATTTCTAGGTTACCCCACGAATTCAAGGCACCATCTCTTATCTAAAAAATCGTTATCTTCACCTTTGAGGTGGAGGCATAGTCCCTTAAGGAAAAACACCTTGTCATGCCTTCCAACCATGCTTCTACACGTTCACTAGCATGACCCCCAAAAAACTCTTGAAGTTTGATCTTCTGCAATTCTCTAGTGATGTCTTTGAGTGGAGGTCCTCCCCCTAAATCCCTTGACACTTCTGGATTACCCGTTCTAGATGGTGGGGGCTCCACTTCGATCCCTATTGGTTGTTTCCCCTTTAAAGTCTCATTTATGGCCTCTAAAGAGCGCAGTATGAGAGCTCGTTCAGGCGATGGTGGTGGCAGCACTGCTGGTCCTTGCAACGATACCCCTTTGCCTCAATTTCTCTGAGTCCTAACCATCCTGTATGATTTAACCTGCATCAACCAAAGTTGTGAGGGTGAGTTCAAGCGCATTTCACATTTGCACAACTTAAACTAGAAAACAGGGTTAAGTGTAAGTTTTTTTTTACTTGTCTATAAACATACATTACTCTCTTTAGGGGAGGTTGCTAGGTTAGGTCTAAAGTGTCTAAGCTTGATTTATTCACCTAAGAAAACTATTGACCCTCTCCCTAGTAGTTACGCTAGTACTGTACCACACTCACCACAATGCATCAGATTGCTTATATGGTGCTTTCTGTTATACCCCTATTCTACCCTCACTATTTCTCATAACCTGCATCAAACTCCCGCTACTCTACACGGACTTTTAACTTGTAAATTATAATGTTACACTATTACATTCATTAATCATGGGGATATATATATGATTAACAATCATAGGTTTCAAACCCATTATTAACATTAAAATATTATATTGTTAATACGTTGTGTACAAAATGCTCCCTTACGGGCTTGGTGCTTGGCTTTGACTAGTTGAATGGAATGGAGGGACTTGGTGCTTAGCTCGATGGTTGAGGGCATCGAACTCAGTGTTTGGTTAATATGGATAATTGGAGATTATACTTCGGGATAGTATTTTATGACTATTAATTTATTTATGTGTGAATTTATTTTGTAAAAGCGATATGTTTGGCACGTTGGTGTTTGGTCATTTCTTAAGGCTTGGGCTTGGTGGGTGGTCGTGGATTCAAAACCCATGGAACCCAAAACA
>CBVK0100097124.1:0-34273 GCA_900067695.1 Picea abies
TGTGCTTAATGAATGGTGTTTTCCGAGAATATTTAGACAAGTTTGTCATTGTCTTTTTGGATGACATCCTTGTATATTCCAAGTCAGAAGAAGAGCATGAGAATCATTTAAGGATGGTGTTGCAAGTAATAAAGGAACATCAGTTGTATGACAAGTTGAGAAAGTGTTCATTTTATCAAAAGAAAATTCATTATTTGGGGCATATCATTTCAGAAGATGGGATAGAAGTGGATCCTCAGAAGCTAGAAGCCATTAGAGAATGGTTAGCGCCAAAGAATGTGACATAGGTCAGATCATTCATGGGTCTTGTAGGATACTATAGGAGATTTATTGAAGGATTCTCAAAGATTGCACACCTAATCACTTCCTTGCAAAAGAAGGGTGTAAAGTTTCATTGGACATTGGATTTTGAAAAGAGTTTCCAACAATTGAAACAATTGTTAACAAGTGCTCCAATACTAAGGATTGCAGACCCAAATTAAGACTTCATTGTATGCACAAATGCATGTAAAGAAGGACTTGGTGGAGTCCTCAGTCAAAATGGGTTTGTTATATGTTATGAATCAAGGAAGTTGAAGGAGCATGAAAGAAACTATGCCACTCATGATTTAGAGTTGGAAACCATAGTGCATCCCTTGAGTAAATGGAGACACTACCTCATGGGGAAAAGGTTTGAGCTAAGGACATACCATAATGGTCTGAAATATTTATTTGATCAGACAACTCTAAATGCTAGGCAAAGCAGATGGTTAGAATTTATAAGTGAATATGAATTTGATATAAAGCATATCAAGGGGAAAGAGAACAAAGTGGTCGATGCACTCAACAAAAGAGTGCATGAATTGCATGCTATAACCATTAGCATGTACTAATCATATTTGAAACACAAAATTTTAGAGGATGCCAAATCAAATTTGCAATATAGAGAATTAGTGGCAAAATTACAGCAAGGTAATTTGTAGCAGAAAATTGAAGATTACAAGATAGATAATGATGAAATTCTCATGTACATGGGCATAATTTATGTACCAAATTCTCATGAATTGAAAATTTTGATATTGAGAAAAATGCATAATGTACCTTATGTTGGGCACCTAGGTTATCAGAAAAATATTGCAGTGGTCAAAAGCCAATATTATTGGTCGGGCATGAAGAAAGGAGTTGTT
The DNA here is from genome assembly GCA_900067695.1 of Picea abies. NCBI lineage: Eukaryota > Viridiplantae > Streptophyta > Pinopsida > Pinales > Pinaceae > Picea > Picea abies. The sequence goes on from CBVK0100097124.1 coordinate 1,167, forward strand.
GATTTTATTTCCAAATGTTTGGATTGTCAAAAGGTAAAGGCCGAGCATAGACACCCAGCTGGTGTGCTACAAGCATTACCCATTCCCGAGTGGAAATGGGAAGTTTTAACAATGAATTTCATCACCAAACGCCCAGAAGAAACAAGAAACATTATTTTATCATGGTAGTAGTGGATAAGCTTACTAAAGCTACCCATTTTATTCTAGTTAAGCTCACTCACAAGAAAACCAACATTGTTGTTGTTTATATGAGATAATTTGCTAGATTACATGGTATACCCAAGACAATTGTGTCTCGGAGGGATCCAAAATTTACCTCAAATTTTTGGAAGGGACTATTTAATGGATTTGCAACAAATTTGAATTTTAGCATAGTTTATCATCTAGAATCAGATGGACAAATAGAGAGAGTGAATCAAGTGATTGAGGATATGTTGAGGATGTATGTGATGGATAAACCATCAAAATGGGAAGACTGCCTACACTTGGTAGATTTTTCTTATAACAATGAGTACCAAACATCTATAAATTAGATGAGCCCATTTGAGGCCCTTTATGGTAGAAAGTGCAACACACCGGTAAGCTGGGATAACCCAGCAGATAGAGTAGTTCTTGGGCCAGATTTACTTAGGGAAATGGAGGAGAAAATGTTGAAAATAAAAGAAAATTTAAAGGTTTCCCAAGATAGGCATAAAATCTATGTTGATAAGGGAAGAAATCACAGGGAATTTAAAGTGGGAAATCATGTATTTTTGAAAGTGAAGGCCAACAGAAGTTCCCTGAAGTTGGGAAATTGTTCAAAGTTGGAAACTCACTATTGTGGGCCATTTGAAATCCTAGAGACGATTGGTCCAGTAGCTTATATGATTGCATTGCATTCATCTATGTCTGTTCATAATGTATTCCATGTATCATTTCTAAAGAAATATATACCTGATGCTAATCATGTTATTGATTAGAATGTGATTCAGGTGGAGCAAGAAGGCACTTTTCAGGTGCATCTGGTATGCATTCTGGAGCGAAAAATCAAACAGCTTTGGAATTGATCCATAGGGCTTATAAGGGTCCAATGGACTTGGTACGGTCCCGCGGATGCTACTTGGGAGCATGAGGATGCAATGAGGGCAGAATACCCGCATCTTTTTGAGGATTTCTGAAATTTTTGTTGTATATGTGTACATAATGCACTGAGGAAAATGCATAAATAAGGGGAGGGGATTGCAATATCCTTAGGCTTAATCCAATTGTAAATATAAATACAAACGTACGTAAGATGGTGAGTTGTTTGACATCATTTTTGTATGCACCTTTCATGGCATAGTGTGTGCATGTACTGCACAATAAAATGATGAAGTGTTCACATTCTAGGATACCGCGTGCAACAACTTAAGTGCATGTGATTTTGAGGCTAGGGATCCTTTGTGTATATGATGTGATTTATAAGCTGGTGAGCCAATTATTATAAGCTAGGATGCTTATGTTTTGAATTAGGCCAGAGAGCTTAGATGTTAAAGGCCAGTGCACATATTTTTGTATATGTCTCATCATTAATATAAAATACATCGGTGTGCACAGACCGACCACAATAAAAGAGTATGGGGGACTAAACTCCACTAGTTAGGGAAGGGGGGGGCTAAAAGTTAAGGAAAAGGGTCTAAGATAGGTAGATTAAGCCCAAAAGGAATATTATATTGATATTTCTTAAAGTATAAAGTATGGATAATTATTTTACCCTAAGTTCCAAAGTTGGGGACAAGTGGGCCAAAGTAGCTCCCAACATGACAAGTGTCAAGTTGGGAACATGCATATTTATTGTTGGGACTTAGTTCATTTTCCCATTCATTCATTCCATCATTTCGTCACCTAGTCAACGATTCTATGATTATTCACACATTCATTGAGTTATCCTACTTACCTTCATGTCATTGTACCTGAAACTATATCCATATCCATACATGTTTATGTACTTAGTTAGATTGGGAGTTGGAAAAGAAGCGAGTTGTCAGGCCCGTGGGATATTGAAGAGGTAGGTTGTCAGGCCCATGAGTAATTTCTCTCTGGATGAGAGGATTGTTGGGAAATTGATTTTCCAAAGGTGCTAAACTGCAGCTACAGGGATCCGAGACTTCTAGTTCGGCCTATTGTTGAAGCCTGTAAAGGAAGTGGAACAATCAAAGGACTCTTGAGAAGAGAAGGGGCACACTTCTTGGGGTGGGACAAGAATGTGGGGAGTGAGGGACTGTAGGATTTTAGTTTGAGTTGGCACCTATGATGGAGTCTTTCATGTTGTCTATGAACCATTAGCCCGGTTAGGAATCCCTTTACCCTGGTGGAGTTTAGTCCTAGCTTGGGGGTGATCCATTGTTGAGAGTGATGAACAGTGTGGTCTAAGGCTGGGAGGTCCGTGGAAGGTTTGCATGCAATTGGTGATATTCTTACCAACATAAGTGTCAATTGTGGGATAAATTTACATGCTACATTATTATTTACGTGTTTATTTTTATGGGTTTATCCTATGTGTGGTTATAACTACCTGTATATTTATGGGTATTTCTGGTATATGATGCACGTATAAGTTTATTGTTATTTCAATGTTAATCCATGCATTTACAAATGTATTTGTCGGCTTACATTTTATATACATATTTCCACAAGAGTTATATGTTTATATTGTTTAATTGCATGTAGTTCGAAAAATTTATTTGGCATAGCCCAGTTGGATGTTGGGTATGTTACAGTATGTTCCACGGGGAGAATGAAAGAATTCTTTGGAGTAACATGCCTCGACATGGGCGGCGAGGGATGTTACAAATAAGATACTGGAGAATGCATTAACAAAGGTATTTAATGTAGGATGGGATGATTGGGACTTAAGAATTCCTACAGTGCTACGAGATTATAGTACTACATGCAAGAATTTGTTAAGTCAAACACCTTTTAGATTAGCGTATGTTCAGGAAGCAATCATGTCCATGGAATTTCTTGTATTGATTTTGTGCATTGTTGCGATAACATACTTATAGGTTCTGATGCATTAGAAGAAATACTAGCACAACTACTGGTATTAGAGGAAGACTAGTTTGTCGCAGGTTTCTATCAAGAAGTATAGAAGGCACGTGACAAGTCATGGCATGATAGACACATCAAGCAAAAGAAGTTACAAATAGGATATTTAGTACTGATCTATGAAAATAAGTTCTTACATCACCCTGGAAAGTTCAGGATGCACTGGCTAGGACCATACGTGATCAGATATGTGACAAAAGAAAGTGTTTTTCAACTAGAATAGTTGGATGGAAAAGTCATGGAAGGACTAGTTAACGAAAGTCAGATAAAACTATACAGGGACGGTCTTCCTTTCTCACACTAGGCGACGTGCAAAGGATATCTACCACAGACCCTGTATCATAGTGTACTATAGAAATAAAAGGTGGAAAAAGAAGGAAAAAGAAAAAAAAAAATAGGGAAAAGAAAGAAAATGGTTCAGGGAAGAAATTGGTAGTTGAAGAGTCCAAGTAGTTAAGTAAAATTAGGAAAATGTTGCAGAAGAGAAAGGAGTAGGAAAAAGAGCACATAGAAAAAGGAAGAAAGTTTGCGTATAATGACTATATCATGCAGATAACAGTTATGAGAATTTAAGACAATCCATGACAAAACGGGCAATAAAGAGATACCATAATGACGAAGTAGTGGTGTTGCGTAATTATAAATGAAAACCAACCAGAAGATTTTGATAGATTACAGAATGTAATGGATAATTCACTAAAGATATGGAGTTACTGCATCATTATGACAGATCATGAATGCAAATAATTTGTGTATTAGATGGTAAGTTTAGGCATGAAGGTTCAACAGAGAAACGTTATTGTCAATTACAGTTCGCATAGATAGAAGAGTTGTAGAGATGAGTTGTAGAGCCGAGTTGCACAGTAGAGTTGAAGAGATGAGTTGTAGAGAAGAGTTCCATAGTTGAGTTGAAAAGCTGAGTTGCATATCCAAGTTACAGATCCAAGGTTCAGATCCCAACAAACATTCATAGAGGAAGACGGCACCACCCAAGGCAACAACAACTTCAACTTTAGTCCTAAAGAAACAACACTCTTAGCCAGTAATGACACCAATAGTTGAAGAGGCGATAGAGGCATCCTACTCAGTAGTGAGATTCCCCATATACTACATACCACTAATAAATTCATCTGTGAAACAGGTCAACCTATAGAAGGATGTGAAGTATCCACTTGTAGAACCACATATTCCAGAGAGATTGATTGTAGAAGGGGACATGTTAGCCTTGATACCCACTTTGAAGTATGTCGACCATGACATCACAGATGAGAATAAGTTTCCTGAGTTAGTGATGAACAAGTTCTTGAAGAAGAACATTAGTTCTGAGACTCAGATGATAGCCATAGAACCACAAATGTGGGCTACGAGGTTGCATAAAGTAGGTATTTTAATCCTGTATGACATACCACATTTTGGAAGGAGCCTAGAGATTAATGCATGTGTAAAATTGTTGTTGAGTTGTATGCACTAGGGATACATGTGGCTCGACAGACCAATTTCCATCGATATTGATTTGATCGTGAGAATTATTGATCTTTCTTCGTAGGGGAAGGACCCATCATTGTTTTTTTTCGACGGGAAGAATGAAAAGGCTCTGTCTGAGAGCATGAAGGAGAAGTTCCATACATTCTAAGGATAGTGCATATTAGATGTCACAAGAATATGTGACCCAACAGTAAGGTTTGCAATGAAATCTTTAGTGTGTAAGTCATTAAGAAAGTGAAGAAAATAGCAAGTCCCAACAACAATCACAGTAGTAGTGGAAAAGTGCATCGAGGGCATCCAGATGAATTGGGTGAACCTTTTACTAAACCAATTCATGATTGATTGTGAAGAGGTGAAAGATAAAGGGACTAATTTCCACGATGTCTGGATACTCATTCTAATTTCACTATCAACGTGGAGGGAGCCAGATGACATGCAATGTTTGGGAGTTAAGAACAAGCCATGTCTAGGTGCGCGTTATCAAAATTTATGGTTTACTACACACAAAGAAAATTGGATGGACACCAACGTAGCCTTTTATATTTATAAATAAACCATTTGAGATGACATTGAGAGGACACTGTGCATACCACCACAGGTGGTCGAGGCATATAAAGTAGTGTCACACTTTAAGGAATGGCATCACCATATGTACATACAAGCTAAAAAGGACCTGGATCAATAATGGTTTCCCACTCAATACAAGTTACCTGAGGAGGAAATGGGCCATATCATGGTCAATTGGGATGATGAGTGGAAGATTCCACCAGGAAAAGCATGGATATCAAAGAACCAAAACAAAACCAAGAAATCCAAGAGATCGATGATGAGGAAGAAGAAGGAACTGAACAAGGAAAAGGAAATGATCCGGATTTTATGAGCAAAACGAAATGAATACAGATTATTATTAAAATATTCTTAACACATAATAATAGAGATACAATAAAATGGGTTTCTATTCAATAAGGAAATAAGTTGAAACTGTAAAATGCAGGGGAAAACAAGCTTGTTGGAATGGTAGCGGCTTATCTTTGAGAAGAGATGTGACGAATACACTTATTCACAAGAATATAAGTACAATGAGGCATTGAAATAATTTTTACAATCAACATGAATTCCAAAACCCTAGACATCAAAAACCCAATCCTAGGAGATGAAGTGACAAAATTCGTTTGGGCCCCATTGGGGTAAGCTAGTACATCAACTTCCAATGGTCGTAACTTTGCATAGGATCTTCGTTTTAGGTGCATGATAGCTCGTTGGAAAGGTATATCCAAGGAATGCACATGTTGTCATTAGAATCTAACTTTGTCTATAGTATGACTATAATGATCCCTAAAAAAATTGTTTAGGACCTCAAAACGGACCTAGAAGTCAGGGACCCAAAAACTAGGAAAAAACTACCAAACTGGAAAACTGTCAAAATAGGTGGGAGGCCACCGACATCCATATAGATTAGGAAATGACACTAAAGGAACCTTGTAGATAACATCACCATTTCCATACAAAAAGAGGAAAGAATCAGAGACAAAAAGATCTATCCCACAAAGGACAAAGTGAAAATCTGTTAAGGAAGTGACTATTCAATCCTTGACATAGGAATATTTAGAGAAGATAGGCGATCAGGTGAAAGAATTCATAGATGACATGTTTCAGCATGCAACATAACATCAGGGAGAGATGCATAGATGAATGTAGGAGAAGATGGACGAGTTGCCACAATTGATGGAAGAAGCCAAGATCGTGTCAGTGCAATAGGCAGAGGATGAACAAACAACTAATAATAATGGGGAGGTAAGGTCGTCAACCTCTCAATTGTTAGCAGTAATAGGAGAATGATGATTGATCAAACTAGTGACAAGGGTGGTAGAGTTCCCCACCACAGAGATGCAGGAACAGGTAAGGGAACTTGGTCACATTGAGTACTTATTGTTATCTCAATTGCCAAAAGATGTCTTAAAAGAATTGTAGTTGAGCATGATGCAAGAGATGAGATTGTATGCAGAAAAGACATCGAGCAAGTTAGTTAAGGTTATGGCTAAGAACGTAGCCTTGCAGATGGAGTTCAGCAAGGTCAATAAGGAGCACGATGAGGCTATGCAGAAGGTTGAAAGGATGTGGCAAGCCTTCAAGAAGGTTTACCAGGAAATCCCAGAAGCACAAAAATAAACAAAGGCCCCAGTTGAAGAACAAATAATTAAATCTCTTTAGGGATTCCATGCACAAATAGTCAACTTAGAAGCACGTATGACACCGAGCGCTCCACCTAAAGAAAGAGATAAAATGGAGCACATAGTGATGACAACGGTGGAGAGCATAAAGAATATCGATGTAGAATATGCTAAGCTTTATACAGGAACCATGGGTGTTAGGACACAACTCAGTGAAGATAAAGAAAAACCAAATATTAGCTAGAAGATATAGGTTGCACAGGAAAAGGCACATATTTTAAAAGCAATGATGGGCACATTACCACCAACAGAGGTGGTAACTAAAATGAATGAGAATAGAAATTTGTATTCAGAAATAAATAAGCTAAAGGCAGAGAAGGAGGCCCCTGCACAATAGATAGAAGTACTACAGGAAAAAGCATACAAAGTGACATCAGCCTTAGCAACAACCCGTTGATGGGTCCTAAATCCCTTTAATTCAACAGTAGGAACCAAACCCTCCACTGAGGCCCAATTAGACTCTGTAGCGTTTAATAGTGGAATGGTTCTCCAGATCTTGTGATCCGGCTAATTAATCGATGGGCTTTACGTTTTCTTGCGAAGGCGTCTCCTTCAGTTTGGACTTTCTCTTTTTGTATTTTTCTCTTAGGTGGGACAAATATAAGATGCAAGTCGGTATAAACCAACTTGGAAACAAAATGGGAAAGGGTTCTAAATATTGGAGAAGAGACTGAGCTTGGGAACGATCGAATACCACATGCCTAGTACTAATATGTTAACTGTGTGAGTAATCCAATTTCTGGTTGAGATACTAATTAGCAGAAGAAAAAAAGCATGTGATAAAATAACGACAAGTAAAATAATTCACTTAACTCTAATCATCCATCACATAATAACACACCGATTCATCTTCATCATTAAAGAAAAGAACTGTAAAACATTGCATCAGATAACTTATCAATAGATTTAATAACTCTTACTTGTTACAGCATACATTCATGAGACAAGATAGGAAATAATTCTTCTCCACATCCAATCATACACGCATTTGATGAAAACAAAATTTCGTCTCTGGTCTGAAAGGACTTCTCAATTAAAGGTATATCCAAAATAATTCTTAACAAAACCAAAAATGAGAGTTTCTTGCAACAACCATCGGCCTCTAACTAATTGGTCGATGCTCTTATTTATAACATAAAATTAACTATAAATAATAGCTAAAGTGCAGATGAGTAAAATAAAAATTTGCCACGTGGCGTTATATCCTAACAATTTTCTAACATTTATCTCAAAATATCACTTAAAAGGGTGACTCTTCTCATACTCCAACCAACTGATGAACAACTCCTTTGTAAGGTTCTACTCCACAGAACCTTATAAAACTAAAAAAAAAACAAATTATTTTAAGGAATGCTATCCTAACAATTTTATTACTTCATAACCAGCATATAACCAATAACCAACATATATAAAATTTATTGAACTGAACATAATAAGCTTATGAACATCCTTATAACACTTCATATTCCTTAAATACATAAAACAAATACGTAAATTAAAATACCTTCGTCTGATGCTAAACTCCTGCTTGTCTTGTTGTCCTCCCTGTTGCTGTTGCCTTGCCCAGCGTGTTGCTTGACCATACCCTGCCCAAACCGACTAACCTCCCAACCAGCTAGGAGCAGCCTGTCTGGCTCCCTAGCTCCAGGATACCAAAAGGAATCCTAGACCACGTGCCCAAAACCCCAAGCAACCCGGTTCCCCCTGCAATGGTTCACCCCAAAAAAAAACCAAACTGCTCAGACTAGCCAATATCCCACAGAAAAATATCCACAGAACAATCCTCCTCCCAAAACAATGATCCTTTCCCCATCCGACTCTTCTCATCATATCTTCTCGTTTCACCGACTCTCCTCCCCCTCATTAATTTCCTTATCCCTCCTTTATTACCTTACCCCTTCTTTATTATCTTATCCCCTTATTTATTATCTTATCCCCTTATTTAATATCTTATCCCCTTATTTAATGTTTCTTATCCCTATATTTAATGTCTTATCCCCTTATTTAATGTTTCTTCCGTTTCTTCCCCCCCCCCCATATACGTAAGTCTTTAATAAATTAAATTATTAACCCCTTTAATTCTTTACTCAAATAATTAATTCAAGTCAATTAATAATTAATTAATCATTGACAAATATGAACAAGTAATTAATAATAATTAATTAGTTAATATTATTAAGAAATAATTATTGTTTAACTAACATATTAGGACAGTCATATTATCAAAATAATTATAATTAATAATCCTTATACATCTATTTAAGCAGGGTTGTTACATCCTCGCAGGTGTTGGCGTATGGGAATATGTGTTGTTCCATTAGAGCCATGTAAATCTCTATTATATCTATATCATGTGCTCGATACTTCACCAGACTGGTACTTAACTGCTGCAGCATAGCCCGAGCTTTGATCGGGTGTTCCATAAATTGTCATACCTGACCTAGTGTTGTGTCTGTCACCTTTTCTAGTCTTTCAACCCATGTTTCATATTGCTTGGTGTGCAATTAGACTATTTCGCGCAAGTCGATAAAGTCATCGGGTGTGCTGAAATCTGGAAGTCTGATATATTTCATCACCCGATTGATTTTAATCCAATGTTTCTTACTCTTAACCCATTTCGGTTGAATTTCTTGATGTGGTTCCCGAGACATTTTCGCCCAATACTTGACCAATTTATTTATGCGATCAAGACTTCTTTCATTCAACACCTGAACTCTGTGTTCTTCTTTATCTCGACCCTGTTGTACTGCACCAATGTAGTCGACTCTCTCCATGGCTTGCTATGATTTTTCATACCACCGCTCCATATCCTTGCACATCGCAAGTGCCATGAGAGTGTCTTCTTAGAGCTCGGATATCCCTTTAGTGAATAGGTGTCGCTTGGCTGTGAACTTGCTATAGGCCTCCTTGAATTCACTCCTTACACCATGGCCTGTGTGGTGTCCTGATAGTACTTATCCAAGTGGCTCAAATTTTCTAGTTCCTTCAGGGTGGCAACCAACTCTGATTCATCCTATTTAGCTCTATCCAGGGTGGCATCTATGATTTCCATCCCTATGCTGATGAGTTCGGATGCATTAGCATGTTCTTTGTTGATCAAATTTTCCTCGGTAGTGATGAGGATGGAGCGATATAAAGTTGTCGTCCTATTCTTGGTGGTTCTTTGGATGATAGCCTTCTTCCTTTGATCATAAACTATGGCATGTATGTCAGCTATTTCATACATAGGTTCAGGAATATGTTGATTCCCCCATGTGAGTGTGTTTCTTAGACTTCTATTGGTGTATACTTGTTCAAGGTTGGGTTCTTGAACTTCCTCGTTATTCTCCAAAGGTCCGACTGTTTTCTGTCGCCCATAGGTTTTTTGAGTACCAAGTGAAATAGAGGCATTAGGGACAGACTCGATACTTGTTCAACAACAGTCGAAACGTCGATTTCCTGTTGTGTGAGTTCCTCCTTTGTATCGTCCAACCCTGACTCATTCTTCAGACTATCTATTCGGGTCTCCGGTGCATCGGGCATCTTAGTGTCTGGGACACTCTCGGATTCCTTTTCATTCTATGGGACCGCCTGGGTTTGGACCTCGGGAAGACAAGAAGATGCCTTCTCAGGTCCCTTTTCTTCTTTGACATTCATAGGGGTCCCGAGAGATGCTTCTAGGATTTCATAATCATCATATATATTTATAAAATCTCTCAAGGGGTTTGATGCGCTTGTTCGCACTGATACCCAAAATGTTTCTAGATGATTCACCACACTTTTCGGTGATCCAGCTGGTGTGGTTGCGAATTCAAAGTCATCCAGCTCAACAATTTCATCAAGATCTATAAATTCAGGGCCACTTGTACCCCCGTGACTTCTATCTGGGTTATTGGTAGGGGACCCTGTTGTTTCTGATTGGTCTGGTTCATCTTGTAGTTGATCAAGCATCCACTGCACCTGTTCTAACATGAGCAGTCTCATTTCCTATGCATCCTTTGCTAAATGGATATCTCTGCCTTGCGTTGGGGCTATCAAGGGGGCTTTCATTGCTTCAGTTGCTTCAGATGCTATCCTTTATTCTCTAGCCCTGAGGGCCCCTTGATCTGATTATTCTAGGGTTGTCACTTGTTCATCCAGACTCATGGTCTTGAACCTAGTAATCTTAGGATCAGACATCCTTTCCACCACCTTGTCCTAGTCTTGAGCATTTTCGGTGAAGACCTCATCTTCAAATTTTTCATGGGCATAGGGCCAGCATGATGATACTTGCAATGTGTGCTTCAATACTAGACCCTTTGGGTCATGTTTGCGAAAGCAGTCAGTCTAGAATCGAAACTCTAATTGACTCAGCCCTTCCTGCTTGGCTTGAGTTGTGTCTTTTAGCATGTAGAAACCTATATGGAATCCATAAGGTATGAATGCCCACTTCTGATCTTTTACCAGAGTGGCTTTGTAACCTTGCAAGATGGTTTGGTAATAGATTTCCCCTTCTACTAGCCAATCAGGAACATACACAAGTAAAAGGTGTGGTTCTCTGGTGGCTCTAAAAACCATGATGTAGGTATTGTGCTCATCCAAGTACCAGTGATCTACCTGTGATATCATCTTTCTGGTCGCGGCTGACAGTCTTGGGCACTCTTTCTTGAAAAGAAAAAAATGAATACGCACGATGAATTGATCGCAGATGAGGGAATATGATTTCTTATACTTGTTCTCCCATAAGACACCGAAATATACGTGGATTGGGAGTTCTGAGGCGTGCCAGCTCAATTTCATTCCGGAAAATATATTTCTGGCGTAGATAACGTCTAATAAATAAGAATCCATGTAGAAGGATGGAGTCTCTCCTTCTTTTTGCGTCGAAGCCTGTTGAATGAAAATGCTCAACTACTTGGAAATGATGGCACCCCAATTAAATCCTCTCCCAGAAATGGCTACCGTGTAAGCTAGAGGCATCCATGCCTCTGAAAATCTGGAACAATCTTTCTCCCCTTAAAATCGGCAGATGAGGGCCATCAGATAGATATACGACTCCCTTAAGTTGGTCGTCGAGTACCAGCCGAAGGTCCGATTGGTGTAATTTTTATCCTCTCTCCACCACGAGGCCTTTACCTAGTTGGTGTTATGTTTCTCATAGAATATTACAAAAAAATCGGTGTTAAGTCGCTCATCCAGTTCTATGAGATTGTAGTAATTCTGCACCTCCACTGGAAGGAAGACCCCGACACACTTGCCATTGTCATCATTAATCAAACATATTTTTGTGTCAATGTGGTCTATAAGCCACTTCAAGATTTATATGCAGGGTTATACTGGAGTTATTCTCGCTCCCATGTGCAGGTATGATCTTCAGATATTTGGAAAAACTTCATTGTCGAGCTTTCTCATATCGAGGTCATTGTGCGGGGTATATTCGTGGAATTCTTCCCACTTGATCTTTTGGAACATTTCTCCCCAGTGTGAGAGTACTATATTGGTCCCTATGATTTCCTCTATGTCTCCAAAGGTCGAGGGCTGAGTGAAAATATTCTTATTCAAATTCTTGATGATTGGTTCCAGTCTTGGGGAAAATTCCAATTGTTTTGTGACTGTTGGGGAAGAGCCTTCTCCCACCTCTAGTTCCTTTTTCTTCAGGTCCCTCGACGATCACCTAGTGTTTGGATTTCTTAGAGGCATCATTCCTGCAACCAAAATCAATCCTTTAGTTGTGTGTACAGAGAAAAATCGGATAGAAATGTATGAAGTCAAGCATAATAAAGTCCTCAGAATCGTACATACCTGTAACGCTTGCTAAACCTATTGTTTAATACTCACGGGATCTTGGAAGCTTTTTCCGAATTGCTTGTCTCGCTCCTCTGGGTGATTTGAACTTCTTCGTGCAAAATGATCTTGTTCATGATCATCTCAAAAGAATTTAAACGGGGAAGAACCTATCGTGTCATTTCAACCAATTAATTCGGGTTATGAGTGAAAATCAAACGAAATCTGTCGTCGAATCTTTGTAATTCAATTCATCATGGGTTGATGGCAGAGGTGCAGAGGGTGATGTGTTGTATCGGTAAATTCAAACGTTCCTTTTGATTCGCACATTAATTAGCAACTAATGCAAGGTTTGGAATTAATTAGTTCCTTAAATGTGTCGAATCTAAACGTAATTAGTTCCTTAAATGTGTCGAATCTAAACGTATCTAGCGCTAAAACGTCCCATCGTGTCACTTTCCTAGTGGGTAGGTCGGGTATCGATGATGTGCGATGGATGTTTTCGTTGATATTTTCTATAAAAAAACCTCTGGTATCGATCGATTTCATCGTATGTTGCTGACGTGGAAAAAATGACTCGGGGTTCTCAACAAGATGCTCATGTGAAAATAAACCTAGGTCTACCGATGTCGAAAGGTATCAGGGACCGACGACCGGGGATAAAATTATCACGTTCTCTATGGAATAGCTTTCTAAAACTCGTCGATGCTGAAAGGTATTGGGGATCGGCTATCAGCGAGCATTTATTTATTCATTAACGCTTACTCTTTTAGCCTTTTACTGATGCCAAAGGGATCAATCATTGATGATATCCTTGTGTGATGCCTATTGCAAAAGAAAACTCCCTTCTACTGATGTCGATGAATATCGGTGCTCGATGACCTTGGTTCTCTCGAGTGATTCTCTTTCATCTTTAATTCTTCTCGATGCTGAATTCTTGAGCGCGTCAAGGAAAATGTTTTGGTTGGTGATTCGTTTAAGTTATGGGTTTTCACATGTTCAAGAAAACTTCGAGACACTTAAATGAGAGTCCAAAAATCATAAGCGAAGGCAACATTTTTCATAATGAAGTCGAATTAGACAGTGCAAAAAGATCAAGTGGTACCCAAAAAGTAAAATTTGACATGGAATTTTTAGGGTGTGTTGAGTGCTCAATAAATGGAGACTTACTGGGTGAAAGAGGAATCTTTGTTCCTCCTTTGGGCTCGACTGATGCAAAAGCTGGTGGAGAACTTAACCAATTTTAAATCAGAGCCTATTTACCCTTGCATTTGAAATTCTCTGTTTGATGCTTCTAGGTCTGCATGTCGGGTTTTTAACCTTTATTCCACCTTCGTTTCCTGTAACCCTAACTCATGCCCTCTTTTATGAAAGTCTAGTAAATCATTCACTGCCATGTTACCTTTACTCACTTACTACGATGTTGCTCCACTGCCAGCTAGCATCCATAGCCCCGACAGAGTAAACCTAACATCACAGCCTTGCTCTGCTAAAAGCGAGCGTCCGTAGCCCTGACAGATTTATCTGCATACCCTATCCTACTGTTCACTCATTTGATAAGGTCAATTTTATTTCGCTAGAATGCCCTGAGCGAGTGGGAGAGGATGACGTCTGTTTATTTTGAAAAATGAGATGGTTAAGGTGAATCCTTTGCTAACTTTGTCTTCAGGGTTCATGTAGTCCATTTCAGATTTCCTTCTTTCCCTTAAGGTTTTACCATACCACCAAGCAAAAACGTCTCCATTTTCTCCAAAGTTGTTCATTTGCACAGGTTAAATAGAGGATCGCTTGAAACAACTGAAGGTTCCCCAACGTTTCTTGTGTTGTATGTGAGTGATGATTTAGGAAAAGAGTTCACCATGTCGCATGTTTTGAGGTCAACCATTGTCTTTCTAAACACAACCTTCAAAAGAGCTCAAATAAAACAACAAAAGAAAGAAAAAAAAATGCATTTCGCAATTGACCTAGCTTAAAACAAAAATCATGAAAACAAGTAAACAAAACAATTTTTTTTTAATGGAAATATTGTTTTAGGGCTTGGCCATTTACTGGGAGGGCATAAGGTCCCCCTTATATTTTTTAACCGGTAAGTTCCTTCCATAATCTTCTCAGCCACCTGGAAAGGTTCGAGCCATAGATTCTGAAACTTATAATGTTTTCCTTTAGGCTTGTTTGCTCTGTCCCATTTCAAGACTAAGTCTCCTACTTCAAAATTCTTCTCTTTGGCCTTATGCTTGTCAAACAATATTTTAACAATCTGTTGGTGGGATATAAATTTCGATTTAGATTTTTCCCTTTCTTCTTCCAACATGAGAAAAGTGTCAATCCTTTATTGTATGACTGATGAAGGATTTCCTATGGAATCTTGGGCAAGTTCAAGAGATGGAAGATAAAGCACATTCGAGAGAATGGCTTTCTTCCTGTATACTAGAAAGTATGTGGAATTTCCTATATCTTCCTTGGGTATGACTCTATCTGCCCATAAAGATTTGTGGAGTAAATTATGCAAATTCCCTTGGTTGTCTCCAACCGTTTTCTTCAATACTCTCACTAGGTTCTTATTATTTGATTCTACCACTATGTTTCCATGTAGATAATAATTTGCAGAGTAACTAATTATGATTCCTTTGTATAGAGAAAAATTCTTCAATAGGGTGGAGGAAAAGTAAGCTCCATTATCAAAAACCAGAACGGAAAAGACACCAAACCTAGTGATTAGTTGTTGTTCTATGAATTGGATTACCACCTTCTTGTTTATAAGAGTCAGAGGGATGGCCTCTGCCCATTTCATGAAATAGTCGGTGGAAGTGAGTATGTACTTGTGTTGTTTTGAAGATCTTGGTGTAATTTCTCCTATGATGTCCAACCCCCACTGCTCAAAAGGCCTAGAAATGGTCACTGGTTGGAGAGGGACTGCTGCTCTCTTCTCTCTCCCAGCGCTTACTTGACAAGTTTTGCAGTTTCTAGCATATGTGTGAGTGTCCTTGAAGAAAGTGGGCCAATAATAACCAACTCTTAGTATCTTATGAGCGATGGTGTTTCCTACAAAATTTCCACTGCCAGGGCCATCATGGAGCTCCTTAAGAACTTTGTATGTATCTTCACATTCAAGACATCTTAAAAATACCCCATCATAATTAATCTGAAAGAGTACCGATTTTATGAGGCGATATTGTGCAGATTTCAACCTGAGCGTTCTCCTTTCCCTGGGGTTGATGTTTTCTGGGCAAGTCCCATGGTGCGGGAGATAATTCAAATTCCCATGCCAAAAATCTTTCCCTGGGGAAATGTATGAAGCTTCACCACACCATAATGTCATTTCATTCTCCCATCCAGAGTCTTCATTTACTTGGTCCTGGGCCTTAGCTGTCAGTTTTCATAATCCTTTTCATTTCATTCTCCCATCCAGAGTCTTCATTTACTTGGTCCTGGGCCTTAGCTGTCAGTTTTCATAATCCTTTTCCTTTAACTAGTTTAGCATGTTTTATTTCTAGATCAAATTCTTGGACTACTTCCATACAGTTCCCTCTTCTTTCCCCCATCTCTTGTTGAGTGAATAGGGATTGGATTGCGGGGTGAGGCATGATTACTTTGGTATGTCTCTTGAGGATGTAATATCTGAAATTTTTTACTACCTTATAAATTGCATAAGCCTGTTTATCTATAGCAGAATAATTTAGTTCGACTCCTTGGAGGTTAGTGCTCATGAACGACACTGGAGCCTCGTTGTTGTCATCATCCTTCTAAGTTAGAACCACATCTAATGATTGATCAGAGGACAAAGTATAGATTTTTATCACATATTCTTGCAAGGGGGAGTTTTTCCTTTGAATTTGGCCCTAGGGTGACAAAAAACGAAGAATGGGGTTAAAAACCCACTAAATGGTGCTTATCCCTAGTCCGTCGGAGTTGATGTGACCATTTGTCACGTTGTGATAAGAGGCACGTAGATCTAGGTGGAAGAGATCTACATGCTCTAGATCGACATTCGTTGGCCATATCAGAGCCTCAACATGCGCGGTCATTGAAAATTGTAGAGGGGGCTGGGGAAGAAACCATAGTTTTGTGGAGGCACTACGTGTCAACCAAAGACACACATCAGTCCCAAAACTGGGGAATAATCAAACTGCTTTCCGTGGCCCCGATATGCACATGTGCATCTACCACCCTATCCTAGATCGACAAGTGTTTTCCCTACAGTTGTCCCTCGCTCCTTCTCTTTCCTCTGTCCGCGAGGCACTACGTGTCAACCAAAGACACACATCAGTCCCAAAACTGGGGAATAATCAAACTGCTTTCCGTGGCCCCGATATGCACATGTGCATCTACCACCCTATCCTAGATCGACAAGTGTTTTCCCTACAGTTGTCCCTCGCTCCTTCTCTTTCCTCTGTCCGCCACATCTCCCACTCCCCTATAACTTTCGCTCCCACACCTATCCTCCATTCACTGTCGCACTTGTCGTATCTTCCCTTCTCATATCCCGCCACCTGTACCACTTCACTCCACATCCACTCCGTCCCATTACACCTCAACTCCCACCTGTTTCACCCCACAATTTATCCCCAACCACTATTTCTCCTCCACTTGGCCATCGCACAACCTAGTGACCCGCCCATCGCACCATCATTCTTCCAGATTCTGATCCATGTCCACGACTGCCTAACCATCCCTACAAGCATCCAACTCAGCTCCAGATGACAGAATACAGAGGCTTCCAAATTCCACAAGTGCAGTGCTAACTTGGGTCTTCCCCAATATCGATGAAGCAGTTATTAAGGTCGATGGTGGTGGTTGAACATCATTTCCACCATTAATGGAAATCCTGGGAAGGACTTCCAGCTAGTCAGCTCAGTTGCAGAGCCTTTCTGGAACATGATTGCATCTGATAGAGCTCCCTTTTGACAGAAGACTACATGCACAGTCTGACAGGAAGCATGTAGAGGTAAAGCCTTTAATGCGAAGACCCGGGCATGCCTCTGCTGCAAGAACAAAATTGGTTGAGTATAAGTATGGAGCTCTGTCATTTTGTAAAAGGGGGGGATGGTAGAGAAAATCTCCCATATTGTAAAGTTTTAATGAATCTTTTGGTTTTCTGGTTATGTGTTGTAGCCTGAGACTTCTTGTTTAATAACATTCATCTTTTCTTACTCTATCTTATCTGCCTATGTTACTAAGAAATGAATGACTGATTCACATGGATTGTTGTGACTGTATTATGTCAGATGTTCGAATGTAATGTTGTTATAATTTCTTTTAGTTTCTATGAGATTTAAATTTCAAGAAGATCTTGTGTTTAATTCTTTCCTTTTTGGGCTGCTGTAAGACCTGATGTTTGTTGCATACCTCTACACCTTTCTCACCAACTTCTTCCACCTGCTCACCTTTACTACAACATACTGACTGAATTTAAACTAAGACCTCACCTACTTGCACATACTAGTCCAGTTTCCTAAGTTAAAACAATATTATCTCAAGTCTACGCCCATTTGATCACTTTAACAAAATCAACCCATGACATAAAATATTGATGGGTATCAGGCTTACCTTTGCAGCAATCCAGAGGTGACTTTTTGTGCTAACATAGAGGAAGAAATCTCTATTAAAGTCAAGACTTCTTAACACGGGGGCTTGAGATATAGCAGTTTTAATATTGCTGAAGGAATCCTTTCGTTCATCATCCCACTTAAATTCAGCATCTTTACGAATCATTTTTTGTAATGGTCTAATAGTCTTGGGGAAATTAGGTGTGAATTTTCTTACAAAATTGATTTTTCCGAAGAAGGATTGCATTGTCTTTTTTTTGTGAGGTAACAAGAGATGAGTTATAGATTTTACTCGCTTAGGGTCTATGCGAATGCCTGCTTTGGATATGATATGACCTAATATCTTTCCTTGTTCCACACCAAAGATAGTTTTCTTAGGGTTTAAAGATATACCATATTTTCTACACCTTTTGAAAATCTGGGTCAAATGTTGGATGTGATCCTCTCTATTCTTCGAATATACAGTCACATTGTCCAGATACACTACTACACACTTGTTGATCAGTCCTTGAAATGTTACGTCCATTTCCCTTTGGAAGGTTTCCCCATCATTGATTAATCCAAAGGGCATGTGTTTGTAAGCGAAAGTTCCCCACTTGGTTTGGAAGGTAGTTTTCAAACGGTCTTCCTCTGAAACCAGAACTTGGTTGTAACCCGAGAAACCATCCAGTGGAGAGAAAATATCATAGCCAGACATAGTCTGCAAGAGTTGATACATCAGTGGGAATGGGTAGTTGTCCTTTTCTGAGGCTCTGTTAAGGTTCCTAAAATCTACACATAAAAGGATTTCTCCCGAATTTTTCCTCACAAGAACTAAATTTTCTACCCATGCGGAATGTCTAACCTGGAAGATAATTTTGGCATCTAAAATTTTCTTCAACTTCTGACATATGAGAGGTTCCAGGGATGGGTAGTAATTCTGGAGCTTCTATTGGAAGGATTTCACTTTGGGTTTTAATGGGAGAGTGTGTTGAATGATATAGGTATCATAAGTTTTAAGATCTCGATAGGACCATGTAAAGACATCTTGATATTGTCTGAATAGTTTGAGATAAGTATTCCTTTCCTCTTTAGATATAGTTTTGTCGAGATTAATATTTTTTGGGTTTTCTAGGGTTCTGATATTTATAGTTTCATGCATGGGACAGGAACTACCGGTCTTCTCATTTTTGGGCCCCTTAAACCATTCCTTTGGTAAAAAAGATTCTCTAAATTAGTTATCCCCTTCAGGATTGTGTGAGACTTTGATTTGTCAATCGGTTGACCCATCCAAGGATTAGTTTATGTTGATTGTTCCTAGAATAATTCATCGTCAATAGCTAAGTCTTTGAAATTATCTTGGTTAGTTGGAAAGTTTATAATCTATTCATCTCCTTCAAATACTTTCTAATTAGAAATGTTGTTAAGCACTGATGGTTTGTAGAGTAGTTCCACAGTGAACCGGGAGGCTTCATAATCTTCTATAGGTGACAACCTTGAAGCAGCTTTAGCCAGGGAATCAGTAAGGATATTATTTTCTCTGGGGATCGTTGTGATATTGAAAGCTTCAAAATGATCTATTAATCTATGCACTTCTTGTTGATAATTCTTTAGGTGCAGGGAGTTGCAATGTATAGGATTCCTTACTTGTCTAACGATAATTTCAGGATCCCTGAAAACCTTCAATTCTTTGATGTTTAAGTCTATGGCTTTGTTTAACCCCTGTACTAGAGCTTCATACTCAATAGTGTTGTTTGTGCATTCGAACTCAAGTCTAAAAGATAAGAATTGACATTCACCCTTTTGGATAAATAAGGATGCACCCTGCCCCAGACCCTTCCTGTGATTTAGATCCATCAAAGTATATGGTCCAAATTTGAGAGTGTAGGTCATCTGTTTCCCCTTTCTTATCACTTTCTTGCTCTCTTATCTTTTGTTCTGTGATTTCTATAACAAGTTCTTGGCAGAAGAGGGTTTCCTCTGTCGGTGCCAATGATTTCTCTTTTAACACCATTTCATAATTTTGAGTGAGAGGGACATCATATGAGAGGGGGGGAGAAGTTTCCAAAGTAGGAATCACAGGAATAATTTCCTAGCACAGGGAAATCTGTGGATGAGCGTTCGTTTAGGGTTTCTAGATTAGTGACCATATGTTTCAAATATCTTTCCCTATCAATTTTGATCATATTTTTGTATCCCTTTAATGGTAACCAAAGGTGTGCCCAATATGTACTAAAGTATCCATTTAACTTCTCAGACCAATCTCAACTTAATAATAATCCATAAGCATCTCAAATGTATACTATAATGATGTCAATCACTTGCACAAACTTAGGATTTGTGGCTATTATGATCATTATATATTTGAGTTCTCCCATGACCTTCACCTGGTTTCTATCTAGTTGTATTACATGTTTATCACTCTTGAAAGGAACTGCATTTAGTTTTTCATAGATAGATAATGGCATAACGTTAGAGGATGCTCCTGGGACAAAAGGTCTTCCCTTATTATCTTCAGAACAAGCGTTCACAGCTGGTTTATTCCCTAGGTTTGTGGGGATTATATTTCTTCTTGGGTCAGTGCTCGTCGTAGGATTTTCTACTGATTTCAAAGATTGTAACATGAAGTCTTTTTGTTGAGGGATCCTACAAATGTCCATGACTGATATATTAGCCTTCAACTTATTCAAATATTCAACTAAGTTGTAATCAAGTTTGGGGGACTCTAGGGTATGGATACTTATAGGGTTCTTACAGGGAGAAAAAGGTGCTTTTAGGTGATCGGGGGTTGTCTTTCCCCCCGAATTTTGGGTAGTAGCAAGATATTTAGAGACAGGTGGACCCTTACTGTGCATTTTCACAACTGAGACCTCTGCAGGTGGTTCTTGAGCTTGAAACAAGTCATCAGAGGGATTAATTAGATCAAGATTCCATATCAGCATGGATGTATCTTCGGGTGGATTGATCTCTTCCTGGTCAGAAAAATTCATAATTGAACCACTTGGTTGTTTGGTTAGGGAAACCTCATCTAGAAACCGATTGGCCATTAAATTCATGGCATGCACCCATTGAGGGCAGTCTCTTTCATAGTGGTTCTCTTGATGGTAAGTACATAAAGAGTCAGATGCTACATTTCCCAGATCGATATTTAAGTTAGCTGGGGGAGGTTCAATTGCTTTGAACAGAGGGTTTCTTTTAAAGAAATGATTATAGGGCCTTTGGCCTTGGTTTCCTCCCCCTACATTTCTCTTCATGTCTATGATCTCATTTGATAATTTATTAACCATGCGTTGTAGGTCTTCTATATCTCCATTACCCTTTTCGGGAGCTTGTTATGCTTGTTTACTTGGCGGTCCAGTCAAAAGGAGTCCTCTCCTAGGAGGTGGTTGGAATTATTTTTTAACTAATGAGACCTAACCTTGATTACATCCCTTCATTTGGAACTCTATCATTTTGGCTTCTTCAAAATTCTCGGCTATGATTCTTTTGCAGCTCTCTTCACAAACATGGAAATAGAAGCTGGGAGGGCGTTAGCGTATACTTCGATTTGAAAATCCTAAGTTGATTTAGCTTTAGGTTGGAATTTTTTCAACATAGTTGTGAATATTTGATTTAAATCTTTAACCTTCTCCTTTGAACTCATGGTGGCGGAAAAAAATTCAGCCATCAAAGCTCCTGTAGTGGTTTCCTCGACAAATTTATCTAGAAAATCCTTCTAAAACTTTGTCCAACTGGTTATGGATTGTACTGGTAAGTTAAAATACCATGTGTAAGATGAGTTCTAAGAAGTGTAGGGGAACAACCTACAAACTATGTCTTCATGCTGGACACTCATCAGTCTGATATTCAGTATGAATTTCTTGATATGATTTTCAGGCAATCCTGAGGTCTCGGGATCAAATTTAGGAACTAACTTCTTTGGATGTCGGGAAGGTTATGGAATCTACCTAGGATGGCCAAAGGGTCTCTAGCCAACCAAGGTTGATTGTTCTATGGTAGGTTTCCCCCTTCTTCATCATGTTCATTTTTGTCTTCCATATCTTCGGATCCTGAGTTAAACTCTTCCTCTTTCGAAAAATTGTTTGGTTCAGAGATGTCGTCGGCTAGCGTTTCAGGCATTATATTTAGAGGGTTTTTGGTTTTGGTGATTGAGAAATATATTAGGACTTCTACTGTGTGCATGAAAACCTAGTCGGGGGTGTCGACCACTGGTCTGCTTATTTTTTTTCCTCGAGGAAGTATCGAAGCTAAAGACAACACACCGATCTATTGAGCATATGATCTTTTGATTCTTCTGAATTGATTTAATGCATCATGAGGGAGAGTGTAAGGTATGTCAGGGAACAAGTGTTCTTCCTCGGGCTAGGGTGAGTTACTCATTTCAGGAGTACTCAGTCTGTGTGGGATATCTTGGGAATGACTAGCCATGCATGTGGGTTGTTTTGAATCTGCAAGTTGTTTTAATATTATGTGGAATATGTATTCAACCATTCATTCTCAAGCACTCCTTCTAGCACCAATTCTGTTGATGGGTCCTAAATCCATTTAATTCAATAGTAGGAATCGAACCTTCCACTGAGGCCCAATTAGACTTTACAACGTTTAATAGTGGAATGGTTCTCCAGATCTTGTGATATAGACAATTAATCGATGGGCTTTACGTTTTCTTATGAAGGCATCTCCTTCAGTTTGGAATTTCTCTTTTTGTGTTTTTATCTTTCATGGGACCGATATAAGAAGGAATCTGGTATAAACCAACTAGGAAACAAAATGGGAAATGGTTCTAAATAATGGAGAAGAGGATGAGCTTGGGATAACCCGTTGCTCAAGAATACAGACAACGATCATCTACCACAGGCCTAGTACTAATACGTTAACCATGTAAGTAATCTGATTTTGGGATGAGATACTAATTATCAGAAGAAAACACGCATGTGATAAAATAACGACAAGTAAAATAATTCACTTAACTCTAATCATCCATCACATAATAACACAACGATTCATCTTCATCATTAAAGAAAAGAACTGTAAAACATTGCATCAAACAACTTATCAATAGATTTAATAGCTCTTGTTATAGCATACATTCATGAGACGAGATAGGAAATATTTCTTCTCCACATCCAATCATACACACATTTGATGAAAACCCAACTTTGTCTCTAGTCCAGAAGAACTTCTCATATAAAGGTAGCTCCAAAATAATTCTTAACAAAACCATAAATGAGAGTTTCTTGCAACAATCATCGACCTCTAACTAATCAGTCGATGCTCTTATTTATGACATAAAATTAACTAAAAATAACAGCTAAAGTGAAGATGAGTAAAACAAAATTTTCCATGTGGCGTTATCTCCTAAAATTTTTCTAACAATCATCTCAAAATATCACTTAAAAGGGTGACTCTTCTCATACTCCGACCAACTGATGAGCAACTCCTTGCAAGTGTTGGCATATGGGAATCTGCATTGTTCCATCAGATCCATGTAAATCTCTCTTATCTTTATCGTATGTGCCTGATACTTCACCAGACTGGTACTTAACTGCTACAGCATAGCCTGAGCTTTGATCAAGTGTTCCACAAATTTTTGTACCTGACCTAGTGCTACGTCCGTCACCTTTGTTATTCATTCAGCCCATGATGCATCTTGTTGGGTCTGTGATTCGACTATGTCGCGCAGGTCGATAAAGTCATCAGGTGTGACGAAATTGGGAAGTATGATATCTTTCATCACCCGATTGATCTTAATCTAGCTTTTCTCTCTCTTGGCCCATTTCGCTTGAATTTCTCAGTGTGGTTCCCGAGACATTTTCACCCAGTACTCGATCGATTTATTTTAGTTAATTGGGGAAAGGTTTTTGTGGTTACATGGAACTTGAGGCAACAACAACGAACAACAACAAGCAACATGTTAGTTAAGATATTGATTAAAAACAAAGCGTACTATACTAGTATGATTAGCATAATGTGTGTATTCAATTAGTGTTATCAAGTTGGTTAGTCTTATACCCTAGTGTATTCATAGTCCATTAATTTTAAAATTAAATTAATTTAAAATTAAAAGTTTAGATTTACCTTCAACCTGAAGCAACAATAACCAACAACAACCAATAAACCTTGTGTTAATCATAATGACTCTTACCTTTTTATGTTAATCATAATTGGGCATGTCCATGCACATGGACAGGGCCAAATTCGGCCATGTCCACTTCCTAAAACAAAAAACATAATAATAAATTAAATTTTAGTTAATTGAGGAAAGGTTTTGGTGGTTACTTGGAACTTGAAACAACAACAACAAAAAAATAGCAAGCAACATGTTGGTTAAGCTATTGTTTACAAACAAAGCGTACTATACTAGTATGATTAGCATAGTGTGTGTATTCAATTAGTGTTATCAAGATGGTTAGTCTTATACCCTATGTAGAATTTTAACATATTCAGTTATGTAACCAATATGAACCAATGCTATTAGTTATGGTTAGTGAATCTCATCAAGTTACATGGTGTTGATACTTGCTGAAAATGTAATCATAGTAACAAGATAATGACCTATCCTAACATGTTATCAAGTAAGTGTACTCAAACTACTAGCATGCTTAGTTATTGAATACAAGTAGTACTGGTTTGATTACACTTAGATCTATATGATTTCCATAACCAAACATGGAGAGTATAAGAGTTGTATTCCAATAATAATGGTTATTATACTTCACTAATATCAATGGTATTTGTTCATGTGTTTAAGATGTTATGAATATAAGGTAATCTTACTGGTATCCAAGGATCATGTATACAACATGGCTTATCACTCTTAAGCTATAACAAGTAGTTACACATCCTCTTAATGGGATTAGTACTCTGCTTAGTAATATATAATATGTGACCAACTTTTCTTTGTAATGAATAAAGAATTATTAACCAGAGTCACTCTAATTATGAAAATATGGTTACCTTTTATCAATATTACAACTATTTATGTTATCACATCATATCAAGTTAATGGAAACAATACTGTATTGGAATAGAGACCAATGGTATTCATAATTAAACATAGCTTACTTATATAAACATCATATACTAGTTAGAGCTTTGTAATGCGTAACAAGAGGTGTTAGTAATACATAATAAGAGTAATAGATCCATCATATTCATTACTATATTGATTACACTTGGAATTACTTATATAGATAACATCAAATTACATTGCTTAATCATGGTATTACTACTAGTGTGGCATATTAAGCCGAGCAAAGCTTAACCCTTATAACCAGCTTGGGGATACTTATGCCCTATGATATAAACGTAATGTGGTTTGATTCAATATGGTTATACAATAACAATAGGGTAGTAATATTGAGCTTAGTTAGTACATGTAAGTTGTATGTGATAAGATTATATACCTTAATGTGTGATATAGCATTACTGTAATGTTTGGAATATAAATAACTATGGAAATCAAAGGGAAATTATAGTTATGATGGTAAAAATTGACCCATATTAACCTTATACTAGTAATACAATCGATTACACTGATATTTTTAGTAAGATCTTATGTAACATGGATACTAGTATCATCACCATTACTTATATCAAATATACACGTAATTCGGGCCTGTCCCTATACATGGATAAGCTCGAATTCAACCATGTCCATGTACAGGGAAAGGGACGAATTCGGGCATGTCCTTATACAAGGACAAGTCTGAATTCAGCCCTATCCCTGTACATGTAAAGGCCTGAATTAGGCCCTATAGATGTACAGGAACATACCTAAATGTGGCCCTGTCCCTTTATAGGGATAGGCTCGAATTCGGCCATGTCCACCTCCTAAAACACAAGACATAAGACAAAATTAAAATTTAATTAGAAGGTTAAATGTTTTGGTGGTTATCTAGAACCTAAAGCAGCAACAACGAACAACAACAACCAACAAAAACACCAAACAACAACCCGCAACAACCAACAACAACCATTGCCAACAACAATCACCAACAACAACCACCAATCAACGACAACAGTTCGAAAAAGTGTGATACTAACGATCTGTGGGGAATATATAAAATAGTTTTCTGCCAAATGATTTTTCGGCTGAAACAATGTTACTGGAAAAAGAAAAATTAGTCCGGCTAATATGGTACATGATATTCGAGGTCATCGTCACAGTACCATTTGATTTGACATCTAAAGGTTCGACTGAAACAATTTTCAACTAAAAATATGTGTCTTTCAGCCGAAACAAATATTAGTTTGATCAAAAAAGTGTCACTAGGAATTTTGGACACCTGGTTCTCACAAAAGTGTTACCCACCTTCATGATTTTACTCGGTAGCAACACTGCAACTCTAGAAGTTGAGGGTGTTGCAACTTTGAAAGTTGAGGCTGCTACAACTCCACAAGATATGGTTGATGTAGCTCTGGATGCTATAATGGTCGCAACTCTAGAAGATGAAAAATATGTAACTCTCGGAACTATAGCCACTGAGAAATAAACCCATGAGAGTTCTACTGAGATTCCTCTGCAAGATGAAGATAGACATGATAATGACATAGAGGTCACAGGTAGAAAAAATGCAACCAAAATATTGTCTAGGACAAGAAAGAGGGAAGCATATCTAATGACTAGGAAGAATAAAAGGGAAAGAAGTGGTGCTTCCACCCAGAAAAGGAAAACCCCTACTGTTACACAAGAAATAGTATGGGTCGAACAAGTTGAAGAAACAATTTAGATACATGAGACAATGGAGGATGGAAAATATTTTGTGGGTCTTGGACCTAATCAAGAAATAGTGGCATCTAACCTTGCTATTACATAAGAACCAAGAAAGAAAATCCTAGCAGAAGGCCTTGCTGCAATTCTGTAGGCCTACACCAATAATGAAGACGTTGCAACTTTAGAAGCAAATGACACCATTACTGCACCAGATCCAACCAAAATCATGCAAGATAAATGAGTAAGTACCCCTTTTCATGCACACTTGTATTCAACAATTTTAAGAAAGTAGTGGATGCTTCAAAAAAATAACAAGAGGCTTCAAACCTCTCTCAAATTATTAAAGGATGAGATTATAAAAGGGAGGCATTTGGATGGGCTAGACCACCCTACCAAGGCATCATAACCCATTGAAGGGAGTCTCTCTACTACACTAGTAGTGGACATTCACCTTGTTTTCCCATATGCCAACCAACTCAATGAACCAGCAGAGGTAACTCACCCTGCTACACCATCAACAAACACTCCCCATGTCTCAAATGCCATTCAACCAACTGAACCCATGGAGGGAACATCCCTTGTTGAACCAACATAATGCATACACCCTGCTACAAAAACAAAGGATATCCACCCTGATGCACCAACAGAGGGCACCCTCCCTTTTGAACCAGCAGAGGGAACTCTCCCTGTTGAATCAGTAGAAGCTAGTGACCCTGCTTAGCCAGTAAAGGATACCCACCCCACTACCATAGAAGCCAATTTCCCTATTGTCACACAAGAACTGGTAGAGGTAAATTTCCCTATAGTCACACAAGAACCAATAGAGGCCAACCACTCTGTTGAAACACCAAAACCAATAGAAGAAGCACATTCCATAGAAACACTACAAGCACAAGAATAGAAGGACCTTGTTGTTACACAAAAACCAACAAGTCAAACTTTAGGTGAAGTCCTTGTTGCAATTTCGAAAGGATATCAAGATGAGGAAGAAGATGCTACTCCTTAGGAAGGAAACACAAATCATGACATCAACCACCTCCAATGGAGTTTCACCCTATGAGACTCAAAGTGTTTTTTTGGTTGCATGAGGATATTCAATGATTTTGGCTGGGGGGGAGATGACGGGTGCTCCAATCAACATATTTTTAGCACCCATCAAATACTTTGTGCACACCTTTTTCCCATTTTCATTTCCATATTTATACAATTTCTATCCACAATGATACATTTTTGGTGAAGGTATAATCACTCATGCAATATGTTATTTCAATACTTATTCATATTCATTTTTCAAGAGATTATTACCTTTCGTGCTAACAATTCTTTACAGGAACAAAGTTGCAAAGGTACCTTCACAACATGAAAGTTACAATTCCTATTCAAGTGAATTTGTTGCAACTTTGGTCATTACTACAACACCCATTGCTACAACTCCTAGTGTTGTGACTCTCGTTGTTGTTGCAACTCCCGTTGTTGTAACTACCGATGATGCAAATATCACCACAATTTGTTGTTGCATGATCGTAGCATCTCATCGGTCAACTAAACAACTGCCACCACGAAAAATCCAGTCAACCAACAACTACTCAGGAAACGTGACAAGGGAAATTGTGCATCAAAATGGAACAAACAACTCAACCACCACATGTCGTGGTCGATTTTAGTCAACACACACCTGATTTTTCCCTCTTTTGGAAAATATGATGTAACAAGATGAGACAGCCCAATTCTTGTGGCTATCCATCGATCTTCTAAGCTCATTTAGGAATAAGTCATTTTGTATAAATACACCCATTCTCTTCGAGCTGAAGGACGAATTAAAATCAATAGACAGTTTGTAAAATATAGTTGTATTTAGCCACATCTTTCCATTTAATAAAAATTTTGTTTCATTGTTGTTCAATTGATGGTGTGTTAAGCGTTTGAGTGTCTATTTCATTCTTATACCAATACCTCATCTAAGGAAGTAGGTCCCTCTCCTTAGCTTGGTATTGTTTGCATCTCCTACAATTTGTTGAAGTAGTTATAGTTTCATTTCTATCTTCTTATTTATTTCCAGCAATTCCTTCATTAACATCTCATTGTTCTCCATTACTATAAATTTCAATTGCTAAATACTAACATTGCATAGCAATGATCCATGATTGGTTAAAGTGTAGAAATAACACCCTTTATTCATTTTCATTTATTTCCAACAATTCCTCTATTTGACTTTGTTGCATAATTAATGCAATTTTGGTTGTTTTAACTCGTGTTGTTGTAACTGATGTTGTTACAACTTGTTGCTACAACTCCTATTGTTGCAACTATGGATACTATAAATCTCATTGCTACAACTCTCACTACTGCAACTCTCGTTGTTGCAATTATGCATTTAGCTTTCTAATTAACAATTGTTTGGTTTGCTAATTGAGATAGCTTATTTTCCTTTTTTACAAGCACAACGTGGTTTGATTCTTATAGTTTGAGATACATGAGCCATAAAATAGCTATCACAATAATCAAGATCACTTTAATACTTGGAAAAGTCACCTTTACCTTTCTGCAAGTGTGATTTACTTTCCTACATGAGTGTGATTTACTTTCCACAAGTATGATTTACTTTCTTGCACGTGTGATTTACTTTCTTGCAAGAGTGATTTACTTTTCCGCAAGTGTTATTTACTTTCCTATAAGAATGATTTGCTTTTCCAAAAGTGTGATTTACTTTCTTGCAAGTGTGTCATTTACTTTACTGTGAGTGTGTCATTTACCTTCATGTAATTTGCATTCTTTTATTTCTGCAAGTGTAAAATTGGTGTACTTTAATTCAATGACTTGCTAAAGTATTTCGGTACCTTTCCTTGTGACATTCATTCATAAGTATTACAACTCATTTGAAATTACAACATTATACTCAGATATACGGTGCACGACATTTCGTAAGCATAATACAACCTCATATTGATAATTAAATTCACAACTCTTTAGTTGCTTACTAAATTAATTAGGAGGTAATTGAAAATTTTGTCACATGACAACTCATTCAACAACTACAACATGACACTAGTGAATCGAATAAATTTTTGTGGAAGAATGATTCATTTTGTTGCAAGGAACACATATTTATGTAAGAAAATTAAACTCAAACAAAAGGCACTTTTTGAACTTCACACATCTCCTATAGGAAAACACTCAATATTTATGAAAAGTTATTAGAAGACCAAGAAGGGAAATTTCTAGGAAGGTATGAAAAATGTTGCTTAAATTTTTGTGGGAGAGTATATGGTTTACCAACAAAACAAATAAGATATTCTCAAGACCCTAGGTCTTCTAGAAAAATTAGCCATAACAAGTCAACATTTGGAAGAGGTCTTAATAGATTTTATCATAGGTCTACTAGAGTCTGAAGGGTAAAGTGTCATCATCGTGGTGGTGGATTAAATCAAAAAGTGTGCCCATTCTTTCTCACTTTCTCATCCTTTTAAATCAAGTACAATAGTTGTAACATTCATGGAAATAGTTTAAAAGCTACATGGAAATCCCAAGATTATTGTCAATGACAAAGATCCAAATTTCACTAATAATTTTTGGATAGACCTGCTTTCTTGTTTAGGTACTAAATTAGCTCATAGCTACTCTTACCATCCCCAATCTAATGTGCAAACTAAGATTGTCAATAAATTTCTAGAAGGTTATCTTTGTTGCTTCACTTTTACTAAATAATCAAGATAGTTCAAGATGGTTACCTTTTGTAGAATGGTGGTACACACTTCCTTCTATACTTCATAAAAAAATTCCCTATTTATGTCACTCTATGGATATCATCCTCCATCCATCACATCGCCATTGAGAGTGAAACCTAAGGTTTAGGTAGTGGAGGATCACATCTAATACCAACAAGAGGTTATCTAACTATTTAAGGACAACTTGGCTATAGCGCAAAACACAATGAAAGATCAAGTAGATCAACATTGCAATGAAAGATGATTTTAAGTGGTGGATTGGGCATTTTTTAGGTTGCAACTATACAAATAGATGTCCCTCAAGAAACAAAATATGGAAACAAAGTTAGCAGCCAAGTATGATGGTTAGTTTAAGTTGTTGTAGACGATTAGTGGTATGTATCACAGATTAAAGTTTCCTCCTTCTTCACATATATATCTAGTCTTCCATATTTATTGATTAAAGAAGGTAATCATTGACAAGATCACAGTTCAAACTATTTTTCCAGATCTTAATGAAGAGGGGGAAATCATACAAAAATCCAAAACAATTATTGAAACACGAATCAAAAAACTATAGACCCAAAAAATTACTAACTACCTCATCAAGTAGAAGAACTTGCCAACAAAACATACAACTAGGGAATATGAGTTCTTCATACTAAAATATCCACAACTATCTAGCATTAAGGGAAATGATTGTTTCATGGAGAGGGGCATGCTAAGCCTCTACCATAACCCTCATTTGTTATCATTTCATTAATTATTCTTATGCTAGCTTATTGAAATAAGAGGTTGCTAGCTGAAAGTGGATTTTCCTCAATTCATTATTTCACTTAATTTAGGTGGGCGTTATTGAATTGGATATTTGGTCCATATTGTTGTTGGTTTAGCTCAAATAATGAAATTGTCCAATCTAATCCTCGAGCAAGTGTTAATTCATATAAAATATTTGAAGGATTTAGGAATCCAATAAAAAAAGATGTCGACAAAAGTTTTGCGTGTTTATTCATACTCAAATTTAAAAGGTAAGTTACACACATTCATGAAGACAATGGGTGCAATGATAAATAACAAAGAATATATATTATTGAGTGATTGTTTATCTTAGTGTAATTATAATCACATATAATCAACCTACTCATAACATGTATAAGTATGTTGAATCCACAAATATTACATTTTATTACAAGGTGAAGTGTCTTCCTTCTTAGTTGATCAACTGCAACAATGAAAACGAGGGTTCCTAAATGCAATTAAGTCTATCAAGTATTACATGTATTGTTGAGTAAAGCCCAAATAGTGATTATGCTTTCTACCATGGATATCTAAGCAAAAAGACCATACTTTGAGAATATTATTGTTACAACTATTCACAAAGCTACGACCGATGGGTTATTTATTTAATTAAAAGTACTTTTAAAATAAGGTGAAATATATATAATGTCATTTTTAATATTGGGATATTAACAATATTATTGTTATAATTATTCATAAGTTAGGATGGGTTATTTTGAAATATGTATAATTCACTTTTTAATGTTGGGATATTAAAAGAAGATGGAATATTTGATTTAATAGGAAGTTACGAGAATGAAGTTCTTAAGGGAAAATTGACGGGCGAGGGTACGATAAGGACATTGCTAACTTTAAATAAAAATGATTATCCGATGAGTGAACAAGTATAACCAATGAACCCATTTCTCTCTAACCCATGTATTTGCTTCTAATTTTATACATAATTAATTATGGTTCAAGTTTAATTTATA
Source organism: Picea abies (assembly GCA_900067695.1). NCBI lineage: Eukaryota > Viridiplantae > Streptophyta > Pinopsida > Pinales > Pinaceae > Picea > Picea abies. Next base: position 33,405 of record CBVK0100097124.1, read on the forward strand.
ATGTTAATTATGGTTTATGATTAATTTATAATGTTTGTTTGCTACTTTGATTTTAATTATTTAATTCTAATAATATTAATAATATTGTATAAAAATATATAACTAATAAATATGAGTTGAGCATACATAACTCTAGAATTAATAAATAATGATTGAGATCTTTTTTTAGTTAAGGTTATAATTATTTTTAATATTTAATTATTTATTTTATGTTTAATATTGATTTTAATTATTTAATTCTAATAATATTAATAACATTGTATAAAAATATATAACTAATAAATATGAGCTGAGCATACATAACTCTAGAATTAATAAATAATGATTGAGATCAATTTTTTTTGAGTTAAGGTTATAATTAATTTTAATATTTAATTATTTATTTTATGTTTAATATGTTAGTGAATTTAGTTAATTAATTAAAAAAAATAGTATTAATGATATAAAATTATTTTTGTTAATAAACAATGATTTTTCTTACAATTTATTATGAGGGAAGTGTGTAATTTATTCTATGCTTAAAATAGAAGTAACATGTACATTTTAAAAAATATTAATATTTAATATAAATAAAATAAGATAAGGGAAATGTGTAATTTTTTTAGTATTAAATATGGAGTTGAAACTTGAGAAATTAAAAAAAATAATAAGAAAAAATATTTCAATGTCCACCTTGAGTAAAATATTTTAATATCAAATGTGTATATACATGATGATGATGATGACGATGATTAACGTCCACTGAGACCGAATTGGTCTATCAAACCTTAAGAGGGTAAGGGATTACTTGCAGTTATTTAGAATTTTGTTTCAGTGCTCAAAAAGCATTAAGAGAATCTTTCCAAGATCACCATAGTTTTGTTGAGTTA
>CBVK0100097125.1:0-34268 GCA_900067695.1 Picea abies
TCCATCTCCAACTTCCTCCACGAATTTAGGCTCTAAAAATGCCCAATAACCCTTAAAAATGGATTAATTACATTTAAAAGATCCAAAAGTGGTTAAAAACCCACTTTTAACCATATAATTGGTTATATACGGGCTTAAGCCCCCTTCGCTGGCACGCGCTCCCCCTTAGCTGGTCATATGCAGCTCCATAAGACCGCGGGCTTAACATAACCCTGCGCCAATCAATACGTAAAATGAACTCTTATATATTCTTTTACATACATTTTATAACAAATAATGTTTGGCATAGTGGTTGGCCGACTTTATAAAGACGTAGCCGGTTGGGGAGGTCCGGGGTTCGAATCCCCCGGACTCCAAAAATTTTGACATATCCCTCATTGGCTATATCCGGGGTGCCACGTGGCAGCCCGTGATTGGGCCACGTGGCACCCAATCACTTGCCAACAAACTTCCACGTGTCGACATCCGATTGGTCCTCATGCCTGAACCATACTGCCACGTCACCTTTGTTGTATGCCACGTCATCTGCCACGTAATCCTTCCACGTCAGCTGCTGACGTCACACTACCACGTGTCACCCTTTCAGTGGTGACATGTGTCACCTCGAGATGGGTCCAACTACGCACCAAAAATGCCAAATCAGCCTGACACATGTCACGCTCTGGAGCCGCCATGTGTCACCTATACAGAAATGCCACGTGTCGCACGTACGGACGTTCCACGTGTCCTGTACGGACCTGCCACGTGTCACTGTACGGACTACCCAGCCAGCATTTTTTTTTTGCCCTATTGACTTTTCAGTCAGAACGCGATATCTTTTGCATATGGATTCTGTTTGACAAAGTAAATATACCGCCGGAATCGGGAAGACGACCCGGACGCAATGGTGTTGGTTTCGTCGGATTCTGAGCACTTTCATTTTTGAGCATTTTTCAAGCCCTGATAGGCTTCTGAATCCAATTTCGGATCAATTGATGACATGAGAACAGTCATCTCTCAAGTGCATGCGGGATGAAACAGATTTAGCTGAATCACTTTAGGGAGAGGAGGGGGTAGCAACATATTTTCCTTTGTCATGCATGTGGTGGGCTTTGGTTTTGAGTCTTTTTCTTATGTGAGAGGACTGTACAGGTGAGTGTGTAGGGGAAATTTGGACATTTGGGTTAACAGGTGGAGGAGGAGTAGGTAGAGACAAATATGGCCAACCATGATGTTGGGAGAAAGTTGGGTGAACAATCTCCTGCCATCCGTCATTATTGGGAACTTCAGGTTACAATGAAACATGATGGGGAACGGGAATACCAGGGACATGCTGGGGTTGGAAGGGAACCCTTTCTGGTCTAGGTTGGACTACCCCTTGTTCGATCCAATTGAAAAACCTAGCTTGGAAAAGCCGGTTTAACTCTTGTGGATCTGCATCAAAATGTATCGAGAATCTTGGCCCTCTGTTCCAATTCTCTCTACCCCTATTATTTCGACCATGGCTTCCTCTATTGAAGAAGCTCATCCTGTATGCAGCATTTATTAGCAACTAGCTTCTTAAACAAACCATACATGACATCTCTTAATATGAAACAAAGTTTGGCTCAACAATCACATCAAACCCATGCAATCTAATCCATAAAATTCATTTAATAATTGTCAATGAGCAGGGGGTGAATAAGGGTTCTGGGATATCTAAGGGGATTGTATTGAGCGGAAAGTGATAAAATGAAAGGGGTAAGAAAATGATTATTGCTCAACAATTCATTAAACAATCGAATGTGCAACGATAACAAAATCATATCAGTTGTGATCCATCTATGTGTTCTTTTTTAATCATTGTAATACAAAGTTTTTAATTTAATTTTAAGAACAGGGCGTGTAAAATGAATCAGGGATCGTGAGGGGATTTGTATTGAGCGAAAAAGTGAGAAAATGATAGGGGATTTAATGGATACTATTCATAAAACAAATTAAATAATCAACAAACATAACTCTGTATTAAAACTAATCCAAAAAGCACCAACATTCATTGTTCCTCGATTGTATACAAAACTACTTGTTGTTTCAATAACTAAATTTCCCAGAATTCCTTAATTCATAACCATCTGTGCAATCATAACTTATAAAAAAATTTCCATTCAACAATATTATTTAACAAAACATTGATCCCTTCTTCCTTTTAAAAAAAAAATAATCAAAACATGGACAACAATATTCTAAACATCTATCCCTGATAATCCATAATGCACCACGATAACAATCAACATCCACTATTTACCAATCAACAATTAGGCCCAATTAAAATGTACACAGGTCTCTTTTCAAAAAGTGAACAGACTTCAAAGCATGCCTGATTTACACAGGTCTTCATCATATCAATCGACAAGATCTTGCAATGAAACAACAGTCAACCCAAACATAAAACTCGGGCCTTATCTCTGTGGGTATAAATTCCTTTTAAAATAATTGGTAGTTTGTATGATGATCCAATATAATCAATCATATATGAGCGAATAGAATTCGGTTGACACACATGCATCATTTTTAAACTTGCCAGAACCTTGATCGGGCTTAGCAAAAACCACATAGGCATTTTCATATGCAATCAAGACCACACTGGATAAAAAACAGTGAGTGAAACCATAACGAATAGGAAGACAGCCCTCAACTGTATGCAACTACCCATTTCATTTTTATTCAAACAATTTTGTCATACAAGGATGAGACAGAGACTCAATGAGAGAGCATGTGTCTTAAAGACTTCCATAATCATTTACTTAACTGATAACCAATACTTGACAACCCCGGAAGGTGCCCGAGGAGAGAAAAGACAAGTTGGAGTCTAAATTGGGCTCTGTCAAAATCAAATGTAGGGAGGCAACAAGAGCTCGTTCATCTTTTAAACAAAAACACAAATAGTTGACGGTCTTCCAAGACTTATCTCAACCACAGGAAAAAATACAATTCAAACAAGACACGGCAGTGAGCCATACATTATTTACTTATCACTCCAAGTCTCGATAATGGAACCAATAGTTAACACTCGAGGAGAGAAAAGACAGTGAGAGTAAAATAACCCAGTGCACACGGTGCATTTAACGCTTGTAAAGAAGAGGCGAGGGTTAACTTAACAGAGATGGGTGTTCAAACACAGCGAGACAATGTCTCTTCCCAATCACCCGGGAGATTAATAACTTTTGATAGAAACAATAGTGAAGACACACACATCCCTTTGACAGAGCGCCAAGATAAAACTTGTATCAATAAAAAACCCACATAGGCCTGTGTCAATATTTGGGATGCTTCCAATGAAAAGACAGTAAGAGCGGCCATCGACACCACTCGGGGTTTGAAGAAAAGAACACAGCGACTGTTGACAATTTCTCTACGATTGGGTGAGGGTTACCACAACGACTGAGAGGAAACGAGTTAACGGACAGTGATACACAGAACAAAAACCCTCAATCATCAACTCAGAGACGTATCGCGCCACTATTATTATTATTCCACAGAGACTCATCATAAAATTCATACCGACCAAGCAACCACCAATGCATAACTTAATAATACCCATTGCTCTGATTATAATTGCCAACAATTTACAGTCATTACAGAGAGCCATATAGTGACACACAGTCGAAAATCTCAAGAACACACAGAATCCAAGCACCACTGAGCCATCATTTGGTTCATACAATAGAGAATACATCATGGATGGAGAGAAAAGAATCATACCTATGGGAAAAATGTTTAAATGGCGATTTGGATGAGCCTCCCTTCCAAAAACCTGAAAACGCGAAGCTTCGCAACCAACAGAGTGGAATTGCAACAATGGAGCAATGCTAGGGTGACGGGCGATAGGGAAAGTATGGAGTGACGTGCAGTAAATGCACGTCGCTTCCATCACTTGGCCCCATTCAATTCGAAGTACGAGACAACCAAATAAACATAAAAATCACCAATAATCAAACCATATAACCAATGTGTATTCAATGCCAAATCATCGTGAGATCTGAGATGATATCCATTGCATAGTGCGCCACCCAATACAGTTTACATGTTAACCCTTGCCATAACTCCAAACAATAATACATATTAACAATGTTATATGCGCCACCATTCAAATCTAATGAAAATTGCATCATCCATTAACCAACAAATAGCATAATAGTTATGAATAACACTAGTATCCCTTAACCTCATTTGAAACTTGCATGTAATCCGTTTACCTAGTTCCTTTCCCTTTCCATACTTTAGAACCTTTTCATAGTTTTTTTCTTTGTTTTGACCATGCTACCATTAAATTATCCCTTGCATATACGTGGCTAAGTAATCAACATAAGCATTAGTAACAAAGTTGTAACATAGCAGTTGTGACAACATCATCCTCATAACCATAAAAGTGTTTTATGTCACAAAAAACATTCCACAATAATGCATTATCCACCTATCACCACGTCAAATGAAACCAAGACTGCATCGTAAAAAATGTAGGACTGTGTAGGCAGCATAAAAAATAGTAGCAAAACATGTGTAATATGTCTATCCTTGCGTCTCTAGTCTACAAGGGGGTCCCACCTACTAGTATCACCTACTAGTATTATATTATTAACATAGTTAAATAATAGTGCTTTAGCAATACTTTGTGGGCAGAATTCATCGTTACGATTTTAATCGTCAACAGACTGGCGACTCCACGGGGAAATCTGTTTTCAACATATTAAGAACTCAGAATGTCTGGTTTCCCAGACCAAGTAACATTAGATCGAGAAGATATAAATCAGAATGATTATGCAACAGGGGGAAGTGAGCAGATTTAATGGAAAAATGACCGGTAATTTGGGAATAACTCATGGAAAGTGTTAATATGAGGGGGTTTATCCCTATAAGCATAATCATTCAACTAAAAATTGTTCTTGAATTCAAGGAGAAAAACTTTTTGAACTTGCTCTTTTGAATCTCGAAATGGATGAAGAAAAGGAAAGCAAAAGAGGGATAAAACCAACTATCTCATAAAACAACAGTGGAAGCAGATAACAATTTCAATGATGCCTTCAATGGGAACATCATGATAATTGTGTGATCTTGATTGTTATTGATTAACAATACTTTATAGAAGCGTCGTTGTGGCAAAACTAATCCAACATTTTATTTTGACAAGAAATGAAGTCAAAAAGAACAAAAGCAAGAAATGTCATGGCAGAATTGAAACAACAAAATTGAAATAAGCATAAACGAAATGACAGAAAATGAAATAGTAGAAATGGAAAACTAGAAATGAAAAAAACTACTAATGTGAAAGCAGAAATGAAAACTATTATAATACAGAAACATTCCAAACAGCGTTAAACTCTTCAAGTTGGTTCCACGTAATGTTTTAAGTGGGAACCGTTAGTGTTCTAGGAAAAAATCGCTCTTATAAGTCCTTCATAATGTAAGAATTTACACCCAGGACAAAAGCGATCTTAAAAGGACCCAACCATAATTTTTGAAACTTTGAATGCCTTCCTCTATCAGCATGAACTGAATCCCACAACAATACCTTCTCATTGACTTTAAATTTGACATCTTTGACACTCTTGTCGAAATATTTTTTAACAATCTGATGTCTTCTCTTTATATTATCCAAGGCAAACGTCCTTTGCTCCTCTAAAGCCAAAAGTGCATTCATTCTTTGAGAAACATCAGAAGAATTTAATTCTTCGACCTGTAGCATTAACCTTAAGGAGGAAATTTCCAACTCAGTAGGTAGAATGTCTTCTTGACCATAAACAAGCTGGAAAGGAATGCAACCAGTGCTCACCTTGGTGGTAGTGCGATCTGCCCAAAGGGCGTAAGTGAGGAGAGTGTGCCATTGACGAGGCTTATCTTCAATAAGCCTTTTGATAATTCTTACCAAATTCTTATTGGTAGACTCAGCCTGCCCATTTCCTTGGGGATAATAAGATGATGAGGTAAAATGTTTAACCCCCAACTTAGCTAAAAATTGGGTCAGCTTAGCAGAAATAAAAGCGGGACCATTGTCTGTAATAATTTCCAAAGGAAGACCAAATCTGGAAAAAATATTATTTTCAAGGAAATAAATCACTTGCTCATCCTGTGAATGTTTATGCGGGATAGCTTCAGCCCATTTTGTAAAATATTTTGTGGCTGTCAAAATAAAGACTCGTCCTGCTAAAGACGAAGGATTAATAACACCAATAAATTCCAAACCCCATTTTGAAAAAGGAAAGTCCGGGAGGATAGGTTGTAAAGGCATGGCTGAAAAGCTTTCATTCCCAGCGAATTTATGGTACTTGTCACAAGATCTCGAAAAAACATACGAATCACGAAAGATTGAAGGCCAGTAGTATCATTTTCTGATAATCTTAAAAGCAGTGGTTTTAGTAGAAAAACGACCTCCTACATGAATAACAGAATTTGAAGAACCATGAGTTTCTTGCAACAATTTATGTGTTTCCTCATTGTTTACACAGCGAAGCAACATACCATCGACATATCTTCTAAACAAGAAGTATCCTATAATGACGTATCTAGCAGATTTGAGACGAAGCCTTCTTCTTTGATGAGTGTCTAAGTTATCTAGACATCTTTGATTTTGCAAATAGTGAACCAATTTTTTATGTCAAGGATGTTCAGACACAGGAAGGATTTGATTATCAATGTAGAACAGTGTTGATAGAGAGCTATCATGTTCATCAATTTCTTCACTAGTTTCAGCATGCTGAGCTAAGTGAAGGGCTAAGTCACGTCCCTTGATGGTGTTAGAAGTCACGATAGTTAAATCATGCTCCTGGATCTTGGCAAGCCAATGTGCAAGCTTCCCTAAAAGATAAGTCTGTGAGAGCAAAAACTTGACAGTGGGTAAAGGGACTTTTACCAACGTGTCCTTACCTAAGATGAAGTGGCGAAACTATTCAATAGCTTTAACAAGAGCGAAAGCATGATTTTCAATAAAAGAACATTTAAACTCATCATCATACAAGCTTTGACTCATGTAAGCCACTGGTTTTTCGTTACCTTGGTCATCACATTGCATGAGGATAGAAGAAATTGCTTCCTGTGTGGCATTAATATATATGATAAATTCTTTCTCAAAATCCGGCTTCGCCAAAACCAGTGTGGAACTGATTACTTTCTTGATCCCTATAAAATCATTTTCGATATCATCTATCCAAGAAAAGGAACGATCTTGCTTAAGCATATTATGAATTGGCTTGACCATTATAGCAAAATCAAAAACAAACCTACGAACAAAGTTAATAACACCCATGAAAGCTTGAACCTCCTTCTTGGAAGTGGGAGAAGGCAGATTTAGGATAGCAACAATCCTTTCAGGATCAATGATTATTCCTAAATCGGAGACAATGTGTCCAAGGAGCTTACCCTTAGTAACGCCAAAAATAGACTTAGAAGGATTTAGAGAAATGCCAAATTTCCTGCATCGCATGAGAACTCTTTTAAGATGACCAAAATGATCTGAACGATTTTTAGAATACACAATTAATGTTGGGTATGTGTTATATTCTTTCCACGAGTAGTAGTGTCACATATTTAGGTGGTTTTTCGGCACATGGTTTCTTTGTCGATGGTTTTCTATTTCTGGTTAAGGAATTAGGGTTGTTGACTAATCCAGGTCATTGGGTTAGGATTTTGGATGTCGCTGGCTCCTATATGTATATTGTATTGTAAACAATGTATCATAATGAATGAATATAGAATATGTTGGTTTTCCCGGTTTGGGTTTCCAGGGGAAAAATCTCTGTGTAATGTTTGTATTTTCCATTGTATCTTTTCTGTTCTTTTACTGAAATTTTGTTTGCAGTAAGTATTGTACAAGGTTAAAATCTACAATTAAGTCATCAAGATAGATACGAATAATCTTGCCGATCAAATCGTCAAAAGCTATTTGCATAACTCTTTGAAAAGTGGCACATGCATTAGATAAGCCAAAAGGCATACATTCATAAGCAAAAGTGCCCCAACAAGTAATAAAAGTTGTTTTATATTTATCTGTCTGTTTTACCTTGATATGATTGTAACCAAAAAATCATCAAGTAAGGACATCATCTGTGACCCTGCAAATTATTGCAAAATCATTTCCATATTAGGGAGAGGAAAGTCATCTTTTATATTGGCCCTATTCAACGCGCGAAAATCTACTCATAATCTGATTTGATCAGATGTTTTCCGAACGGGAACCGAATTGGAAACCCACCCATAATACTTAACCGGGAAAATGATCCCAGCCTTCAAGAGTTTTTCCAACTCCTTTCAAATAGTTGCTTCCAATGCATGGTTGATGGGTCTTTGTTTTTGCCTAACTGGTTTTACGCCCTCCTCGATAGGAATGGAATGCTATATAAGAGCAGGATCAAAACCATGAAGATCTTCATAAGACCAAGAAAAAACATCTTGAAATTCACCAAGCAGCTTAGCGAACTTCAATTTTTCTTCATCGGAACATTGGGCACCTATTTTAACATTATTTGGAGACTCGAGTGTTCCAATGTTCAAGGAAATGGTTTCACCCACTTTCCTTTTTTGACTCCTCTTCTTTATGTTTTTCTTTGTTGCCTACATCACTCGATGAAAATGAACTTTCCAGAGGAGTCAAGCCTTTAGGAATTTTGTTATCTTCCATCGATATAATTTCCTTAGGCTTATAAGGTTCATTTTCAATGAAAGCACATATGCTCTCATCACTAGGAAAGACCTGCCATGATTCTATGTTTTCAGGGATGTGCGAACGATACAAAGATTGAAAGGTATAGTCAGGTCTTTGTGGCAGAAGTTGTCGAGTAGGAGAGGCTACAAAAACAACTAACCTGTCAGCCATTGAGTTCAATTCCCTTTTAACATGAGTGATGTTGAAAGATAGTAAGTTCGAGATAAGTGCCCAAACTGTTTGGGTGTAACGTTCCATTAACTTGTTGCTAGGAGAGTATATCTTACGTACAAGGTTTACAACAAGTTCAGAATCCCCAAAAACTATAAGGTGACCACAACCCAGATTATAGGCATTTTCAATGCCTAGCAGTAATGCTTCAAATTCAGTGACATTGTTTGTGCAAGCAAACTCTAACCTATAGGAAAAGTTATGAATCTTACCCACGAGAGAGTACAAGATAATGCCAACTATGTTTCCTTCATTGGAGCATGAACCATCAAAGTGCATATGCCACATCCCATCCTCTAAGTCGATTTGTTCCAAGGTAGTGTTGTCCTCATATGCAAAGATGGAATACACTCCTAGGTCATCCTCGATATAATTCACATTAGGTTGTGGGACGCTTTCTATGTAAGGTGAAATTCGCCCCTCCCTTAGGACTATGATGTTTTTACCATTCCGAGGAACATACAAGTGTGTCCCGTCGAGTGAGAGGTATCCACCTGTCAAAGCTTGCCAAACTCTTCCTAAGATGATCGAGTAATTACTCACTAGCATATCTATTACCTGAATATTAAGGGTTGTCCTTATTTTAGGATGCGCGCACAAAACCAAGGTCACATCCTTGATTTCACCTATGGTTGTTTGTTGTAAACTATTATAAGAGAGCATGCTTCTGGCATTTTCATTTGTACAAGACAAGCCTAACTCTTCCATAATAATTTTTGACATTACACTTGGGCCCGAACCGCCATCAATGAGGCAACAATGGGAAATCTTATCCATAATATTTACAGAAATATAAAACGGGGGGGTTTTTACATGGTGTCTAAAGTTATGTACACCTACTTTATTTACAGGCGAATCCTCTTCATCTACCTCTTCAGAGAGGTTGGCTACAATGGAAGCTTTTCCTTCCATGAAATTTTTTAGATGCTTTTGTTGTTCAGGGATGACAACCATGTCCAGGAGGGTAGCATCTGCTTTGATGTTGGCCAACTGATTTAGAATGTTGTATTTGGAAGAGGGAAGAGGGGAGGTAGTTCCTTGACTGTCAGAAGCCTTAGGAACCTGAACAGTAGCAGCTGGTGAACATGAGCTTGGGCTAGAAGAAGTGCGGGGAGGATCATATTTGCCTTTTGGAGCATAGGATTTATTCCTAGTATTTATGATCATGACATCCTCTAGAGAAAAGTCTAGGACGCTAATAGTAGTTTCAAGTCTTTTACCAAAGATTTTATCTTTGAAACTCTTCTTTACCTCACATGTACTTTCCTCATGGTGTTCCTCGCAAAATTTACACCAACTACAAGGCATGATAGCTTTAGGCTGAAAATTATTTTCATTTGGATTTCTAAAGGGGGGTGCAGAAGAAGATGAAGCTCTAGAGATAAGAGAGGGGACACTTCATTTTTGCTCATACGCTATCATTCGATTATTCATGTCTTGTACAAGTTGTAAGAGGGTGGACATGTCTGTCTTCTTAACTGAGTCTCCCTTAGGAAGACTTGTTCTTTCAAGCTGTTCTTCATACTCTAAAAAAGTGCGCAGAGCAGAACCAAGGTTATAAATGGCCTTTTTCTCAAGCCTATGATGATAGGGGGAAGGTAATGCATTATAATAGTTCATGACAATGGCTTGGTTCTAAGGACGAATGAGTTCAGGGATTTGGTTGTATAATTTGGTGAAATGCAAGTTGAAGGACTTGATAGTCTCACCATCCTTATAGGCGATGTTATTGTACTCCCGTAACTACTCGGCTGGGCTTTTGGATTGCCCGTAGGTATATTTTAACCAATAGACTAACTCCTCCCAAGTATATAAAATCTTAGGAGGGAGATCAAAGAAATCGGCCGCAACATTCCCTCCAAGGGAATTCACAAATAAGCGCATACAAGTATCATTGTCATTGGCTCCTATGTTGTGGCAGGCATTAGAAAATGCCACCAAGTGTGATCCGGATTTATGTAGGCCAATATCCACCTGGATCAAAGTGCTCATTCGTAGTGACAATTTTATTCCCTGAAAACCTAAGGATATTCTCTTTGAATTTAAGAAGTGGACGAGTAGCAGGTGCTAGGTTAAGAGGGGAGGAAACATGCCACGGGTAGTTGTAGCATCTTCTTCACACCGAAAAAGCCCATACTTTTTAATGACTTTGTTGGGGTTTATAGTAGATTGGACATGGACTTGGTGACTATATAAGATACCAATCACTGACGAGGCTGAAGATTGAGATGAAGAAGCACCTTCAGTGCCACCAAAGCCACCACTAGATGCCATCTTATGAATGATAGGTAAGGGAGAGAAAGATGAACTAAATGAATCAGACAAAGTTATCCTTAGAGCACTTTGTTGGATTGACAAAATAACTTTCCTTCCTCCTATTTTAGCAATAGGATTAATTTCTGGTGATAAACCTCTTCTTCTCCTAGAGATACGAGGGTCTAAGGACATGAAAAGAAGATCAAAACTACAGAAAAAAAAATAAAAATAAAAATAAAAAGTTATGGATGATTCCTAGGTTGTCTTTTCCTAGCTTCCCAACATTCTTAGACACTTACGTCTCGTTCAATTGCTACCCATGAGCGATTAAGCTCAACCCAGGTATTAGTGATATCTAAGATGGTATTAAACAAGTTTAAAGCAATGTTGGTCTGATCTTGAAGATCAGGCTCAATATTGGGCTGCCTTCCAACAGGTACAAACATTAAGAAATGAAATAGTCAAAGGATCAATATCTGAAATGTAAATATATTCAATGATAATCAAGCATAAAAATAAACCAGAGAGATATGGAAGATCTCCCCACTATGGTCGCCAAATAAATGTTGAGGAAAAGATATGAAATAATCTTACTCAAGCATTTTAAGATCTTGCTTGGCTAAGGCAAGATAGACGGGAATATCAGACTATGTTTATAGCCTCAAAAAATTGTTTCCTAATCCACATGTATTAGTTACAAGGGCTTAGTCTGATTTTTTTAAATAGAAGATTGTTGTAAAATTCAACATTTTTATATAATTTTTTGAATATAGCATATGCAAAAGTAAATGTGGAGACAAAAGAAAAAATACCAAGTCACATATTAACATAGATGAGACAGAATAGCAATCGCTTATTTCATTCCAAGAAATCAAAAGAATCGTTCTCTTTACAAAAATCCTTGAGGAAGTTTGGACCAAAGTCAAACTTAGATGTCCCCGATGAAAACCATACAAAAGGACTTCTGACAAAAAATAAAAAACCGAACTTTAAAACCTATATCAGCTTGCCACGGATTGCTGCCCACTTGACTCTGCACAATATCCTTTATCAGTGATGAAATTTAATTCATAAATAGACAAGTCTACACAGACTATCAAAGATAGATCAACACCTCTGAAAAACAAGTGTCTGAATGATGTAATTCAGCTTTGAATCTTGTTGTCTACAATAGGACCTTGCTGTCATAAAAGAGAATTAGGATTTTAATGAATTGAAGAATGAATGAAAACTAAACTATCTCAATAAAACTCAAGAGCAAACCTTAGTATGCTTTCTCCTTCTATTCTCTTATTGTTCTTCCTTCTCATTTTGTTTTGATGCATCCCAAATTAGTTGCAGTAGTTCAACTACTTCTTTTAGTTAGGTTAGCTAAAACTCAACTAACTTTTAGTTAGAGGAAGAATTAATATAATAATAATAAGGGTTAACTAGTAGGTGGGACCCCTTGTGACTCCCTTTAGTTTATTAACAAAAATAAACATAACTAGTCAATCAATCAAACACATCCCTCCTTGTGGCTCCCATAATCATTCTCATAATTTGAAAATTAAATATCAATGATATTTTAAACCATATCCAAAATATCCAAAAATAGTATGTTGTCCAAAACTTCAGCAGTCAAATGTTCTCAACAAATCAATAATAAAATGTACTCAAAAACCATATTTTCCACTTTGGGAGGCAATTTTCTCTCTGTTGTTGTTGTCTCCATTTAACTTTCCTGAATTATCCTTAGGCTATGTGGAGCCTTGAGGGTTGATCTCACTGATGACATGAGAACAATCATCTCTCAAGTGCATGCGGGCTGAAATAGATTTGGTTGAATCACTTGAGGGAGAGGAGGGGGCGGCATTAGCTTTTCCTTTGTCATGCATGTGGTGGGTTTCGATTTTGAGTCTTTTGCTTACATGGTAGGACTGTATAGGTGAGTGTGTAGGGGAAATTTGGACATTTGGGTTAAGAGGTGGAGGAATAGCAGGTAGAGACAAATTTGGCTAGCCATGATGTTGGGAGACTACTGGGTGAACAATCTCCTGAAATCCGTTGTTATCGAGAACTTTAGGTTGCAATGAAACATGAGGGGGAATAGGGATACCAGGTACATGTTGGGGTTGGAAGGGAGGCATTTATGATCTAGGTTGGACTACCCCTTGTCCGATCCAAATGAAAAACCCAACTTGGAAGAGTTGCTTAACTCTTGTAGATCTGCATCAAAATGTATCGAGAATCTTGGCCTTCTTGGCCCTCTGTTCCAATTCCCTCTGCCCCTGTTATTTCGGCCATGGCTTCCTCTGTTGAAGAATCTCATCATGTATGCAACGTTTATTAGCAACTAGCTTCTTAAACAAACCATACATGACATCTCTTAATATGAAACAAAGTTTGGCTCAACAATCACATCAGACCCATGCAATCCAATCCATAAGATTCATTTAATAATTGTCAATGAGCAGGGGGTGAATAAGGGTTCTGGGATATCTTAGGGGATTGTATTGAGCGGGAAGTGATAAAATGGAAGGGGTAAGAACATAATTACTGCTCAACAATTCATTAAACAATCGACTGTGCAACGATAACAAAATCATATCAGTTGTGATCCATCTCTGTGTTCTTCTTTAATCGTTGTAATACAGAGTTTTTAATTTAATTTTAAGAACATGGCATGTAAAATGAATCTAGGATCATGAGGGGATTTGTATTGAGCGAAAAAGTGAGAAAATGATAGGGCATTTAATGGATAATTTTCATAAAATAAATTAAATAATCAACAAACATAACTTTGTATTAAAACCAATCCAAAAAGCACCAACATTCATTGTTCCTCGATTGTATACAAAATTGTTTGTTGTTTCAATAACTAAATTTCCCAGAATTCCTTAATTCATAACCATATGTGCAATCATAACTTATAAAACTTTTTCCATTCAACAATAATGTTTAACAAAATGTTGATCCCTTCTTCCTTTTTTTTTAAAAATAATCAAAACATGCACAACAATATTCTCAACATCTATCCATGATAATCCATAATGCACCATGATAACAATAAACATCCATTGTTTACTAATCAACAATCGAGCCCAATTAAAATGTACACAAGTCTCTTTTCAAAATGTGAACAGACTTCAAAGCATGCCCGATTTACACAGGTTTTCATCATATTAATCGACAAGATATTGCAATGAAACAACAGTCAACCCAAACATAAAACTCAAGCCTTATCTCTGTGGGTATAACTTCCTTTTAAAAAAATTGGTAGTTTGTACAATGATCCAATATAATCAATCATATATGAGCGAAAAGAACTCGGTTGACACACATGCATCATTTTTAAACTTGCCAGAACCCTGATCGGGCTTAGCAAAAACCACAAAGGTATTTTCATATGCAATCAAGACCACACTAGATAAAAAATAGTGAGCGAAACCATAATGAATAGGAAGACAACTCTCGACTGTATGCAATTGCCCATGTCATTTTTATTCAAACAATTTTTTCAAACGAGGACGAGACAGAGACTTGACGAGAGAGCATGTGTCTTGAAGATTTCCATAATCATTTACTTAATTGATAACCAATACTTGACAACCCCGGAAGGTGCCCAAGGAGAGCAAAGACAAGTTGGAGTCTAAATTGGGCTCTATCAAAATCAAATGCAGGGAGGCAACAAGAGCTCGTTCATGTTTTAAATAAAAACACAAAGAGTCGACGGTCTTCCAAGACTTATCTCAACCACAGGAAAAAATACATTTTGAACAAGACACAATAGTGAGCCATATAGTATTTACTTATCACTCCAAGTCTTGGTAACGGAACCAATAGTTAACACCTGAGGAGAGCAGAGATAGTGAGAGTAAAATAACCCAGTGCACACGGTGCGTTTAACACTTGCAGAGAAGAGGCGAGGGTTAACTTAACATAGGTGGGTGTTCAAACACAGCGAGACAGTGTCTCTTCCCAATCACCTGTGAGATTAATAACTTTTGACAACAACAACAGTGAAGACACACACATCCCTTTGACAGAGGGCCAAGATAAAACTTGTATCAATAAAAAACCCACGCAGACCTGTGTTAATATTTGGGTGACCAAGAAAGACTGGAACTTTGGGAAGCTTCCAGTGAAAAGACAGTAAGAGCGTCCATTGACACCACTCGGGGTTCGAAGAAAAGAACACAGCAACTGTTGACAATTTCTTTGCGACTGGGTGAGGGTTACCACAACGATTGAGAGGAAACGAGTTAACGGATAGTGATACACAGAACAAAAACCCTCAATCATCAACCCAGAGCCATATCGTGCCACCGTTATTATTATTCCACAGAGACTCATCATAAAATTCATACCGACCAAGCAACCACCAACGCGTAATTTAATGATACCCATTGCTTTGATTATAATTGCCAACAATTTACAATCATCACAGAGAGCCATAACACATAGTTACACACAGTCAAAAATCTCAAGAACACACAGAATCCAAGCACCACTGAGCCATAATTTGGTTCATACAACATAGAATACATCATGGATGGAGAGAAAGGAATCATACATGTGGGAAAAATGCTTAAATGGTGAGTTGGCTGAGCCTCCCTTCCAAAAACCTAAAAATGTGGAGATTCACAACCAACAGAGTGGAATTGCAACAATGGAGCAATTCTAGGGTGACGGGCAATAGGGAAATTATGGAGTGGCGTGCAGTAAATGCACGTCGCTTCCATCACCTGGCCCCATTCAATTAGAAGTACGAAACAACCAAATAAACATAACATTCATCAATAATCAAACCATATAACCAATGTGTATTCAATGCCAAACCATCGTGAGATCTGATATGATATTCATTGCATAGTGCGCCACCCAATACAATTTACGCATTAACCCTTGCCATAACTCCAAGCAATAATACATATTAACAATTCTATATGCGCCTCCATTCAAATCTAATGAAAATCGCATAGTCCATTAACCAACAAATAACATAATAGTTAGGACTAACACTAGTATCCCTTAACCTCATTCAAACTTGCATGTAATCCCTTTACATAGTTCCTTTCCCTTTGCCATACTTTAGAACCTTTTCATAGTTTTTTTCTTTGTTTTGACCATGCTACCATTAAATTATCTCTTGCATATATGTGGCTAAGTAATCAACATAAGAATTTGTAACAAAGTTGTAACATAGCAACTGTAAAAACATCATCCTCATAACCATAAAATTGTTTAGTGTCGCAAAAAACATTCCACAATAATGCATTATCCACCTATCATCACGACAAATGAAACCAAGACTGCATCGTCAAAAATGTAGGACTGTGTAGGCAGCATCAAAAATAGCAGCAAAACATGTGTAATATGTCTATCCTTGCACCTCTAGTCTACAAGGGGGTCCCATCTACTAGTATTATACTATTAGCATAGTTAAATAATAATGCTTCAGCAATAGTTTGCGTGCGGAATTCATCGTTACGATTTTAATCGTCAACACCTGGGACCTCTCCCCAATACAACCGCCCAAATATACCTCTGCCAACCATTGGACGAAACAATCCCGTTAGTTAATCCGCCCACCATTATTATTTAAATTTTTAAATTCGCCAGTGCACGGGGGGAGGACCGAAGGCGTGCGACCGTACGGATGGGGCATGAAAACCAAGACAGGTTCCATTAATTTATTGTAGACTGCATGCATGCAAACCAAGACAGAGTTTCTCATGGGCCTGAAAGTGCCAGACTCATATCGAGGTATGGAGGTAGTCATTTTTGGGTAATTCGATGCCACGAATTCAATGGTGTTGCTTGTTTTTTGATCTGAGAAAATCTTATGTATCTTAACTCCAGAATGAGGTATACTTATGTATTTTGCCAAATTCTTTTGCTGAGTTAATAAAAAGGCCTACCCATTTGAGAGCAGGACCCGGATACATAGTCCACCAGGGACGAACTCCATTATCAAGTTTTTGTGTTCAGATCTGATGCATATGTCTCTTCATTATTGAGATTTTCCTTCTTTACGGTGCACTTCATTTTATGCTCATTTAATACAATTCTTTAATAAGTCACATCGATGAAAAGATCTTGGATCAAGGGTTTAGGCCCTCGACCCTTTTTCCTCCCAATCAAACTCTAACACAAATTCAAATATAATATTTGTCATATGTATTTCAGGACTCATATGATGGTGCATTGGTAATTGGGGCTTTGTTAGACCTTTGGGAGGTTATGGAGGTCGCGGGTTCGACCCCCGTCGACTCCATGATTTTACATAACAATACCAATATAGGGCAATGGGGGGCTGTCGCGTGGTAGCCTCTCATTGGTTGAACCTTGCCACATGTCAAGATGCGACTTGTCCACCTGGATTGTACCTTGCGCAGTAAACTGCCAACTCATCTGCCCAGTCACTATACGGTTAATCCACATGGCATCTTGGGGTGTGGCCACGTCATATATACGCGTGTTCCACCTGTCACCCTTGCAGTGGTGACTGTGTCACACTTTGACCCATTTGACTTTGACTTTGACCTATTTGACTTGAAATTTGACCGCTCATAATGTTTTCATACAAACTCAGTTTGACTTGTCGTTTGCGTTGTTGGAAAGTTGACGACGAGCTCTACACATTGATGCCATTTTTTAGAATTTGGAATGGTCGAATTTTCAGAATTTATGGATCCCATGGGACCTCTATGAGAATTTCGGATCTTCCTAGACCTCTGTGAGCATTCATTAGATCCTCATAGATCAAGCACCAAAATCCAAACTAAAAGTCATGAGCTTGCCACCCCCTATAATCACTCTCCATTGCTCGACTCTTATAATCAACAAACAATCTTTCCAAAGTTTAGCAAGCAGATAGTATCTCCAAGTACAACAAGTGTTCTCCAAAGCAAGGTTGTCAGGGTAGCTCCAAGCAAGTAAGCATGGTTCATCCTTTTCAAGTTTCAAATACCCTAAGTAAAATTGAGCCTACATGAAAGGTTGGTGGATAACCCTAAGCCTGTTTATTTTGGAAATTTTACTCTCATATGCACTCAAGTTGTCTTCAAACTTGTTGCTATGGAGATTATAACCATGCATGTGTTTTTTTCTCTTTAAAATTGTTTCCACGAGCATGAATCTGCACTCAGGGTATCTTTAAAGAAAATCCCATACAATATAAAAAACCTACATATGCCTTGCTCGAGTTATTTTAAAAGTTGTTCCCACAGGGCTACAATAAGCTTACTTAGGTTATCCTAAAATTTGTTTGCACATAGTACTATAACCCTACATACGCTTTACCAGGTTAGCTTTAAATTTCTCTCCACAGAGTATTATAATATTGAAGCTCTTTACATAGTTGTAATCCTGCATGATATTTGTCTCCACGGAGTATTATAAACCTACTATCTTGAAGCATGCATGTTGTCTCCATATCTGTCCTGTTATCTTTGAACTTAAGCCTGCATTTTGTCTTAATACCTAGCTTGTTATCTTTGAATTGAAGCTTGCATGTTGTCTCCATACCTAGCCTGCTATCTTTGAACTGAAGCTTGCATGTTGTCTTAATTTTCCTACAGAGTACTCTAACCTTGTAGATTCCTCACTCAAGTGGTCTTAAAGAAATTCTCCCACAGAACAAATTTTCCATAGAGTCATCCTAAACCTCCATTTTACCTCCTACAGGGAACTAAGCAGGGTCTTCATATCTTTTTCTTGACCAATTTGTTCCATCCTAAACCCTTGGTCTAAATTGTTTATGGCCCTTCGTGAGAAAGTAAGTGTGAGGATTAAATTTTTCATGTAACAAGAAACCCTCATTAAGCCATCCTTTCATTTTTGTCCCAATCTTTGGTGACTACTAGAATTCTAGTGAAACTAATTTGTCTAGCACACATAGGGCATTTCAACATCCTTGACTACTCACATACCTACAATAGAGCTCACATAGTTGTTTTTTTGAACTTCAAAAGTTTAAAATGGGAGTTGGGTTTAACATAAGGGAGCTAACATACCCTTCTAAGGTATACAATAACCCTGAAGTAGTGGAGATTTTTTAGGACAATAATTGGCTTGTGTATTTTGATAGGTTAAGAGGGTATGTTGATGAAATTGCCTTGGAGTTTGCATTGAATTTTCAAAACATCAGAGGACATGAGTATATCACTGTTATGAGAGGGCTAGAAATAAAAGTTGATGAAGCCACAATTAGTAGAGTCTTGAGCCTACCCATGGGTTTGCCTTGTGACAAATATGAGAGAAAGGAGGCCAATGATGCTAAGAAGCTCTTCTTCCTCATTTATGAAGATCCCATAGAGAATAAAAAATGGGGTAAAGAGGGAGAGCTTACCTAATCCATGGCCTGAGGTGGTCTACCATTTGCTTAAATATATCACATCTGAAGGGAGGATAAGTGTTGTTTTATGCCTACCATTTCATATTTCTACATCAACAGATGCATTTGTTCCATCAGAAGCCTGAAGAGAACCTCATCATCCCTTACTACTCCTACAATCCATCAGAGATATGGGTGAAAAAGTTCAAAATGGAAAGAAGGAAGCATTGGTACACCATGGCCTTATCAAATTGATATTTTATGACACCTTGGGAAATTCAAAATACAAAGTCTCATGGGTAAACTTTGTGGATATGTATAGGAAATCGTTTTTGGAGGTACAAGAAGCTATGAGAGAACAAAGCCCTGAAGAAGAGGAAGAGGTAAAGAAAATAAAGAAGGCTAGTAGGCCAGTATATTCCAAATAAAAGAACAAAAAGAAGAAGGTTAAGTTAGAAGTTTCAGACAAGGAGATGGATGCAACCTTGATCAAGTTAATGACAACCAAAACAAGTCCTCCAAAGCTAAAAGAAAAATAATCAACTTAGTAGAGAAGAAGGAAGTCCTACAGAAAGAAGAGGGTGACATCATAAATCACTCCTAAGATAGGAACACCCCTTTCTACCCCAATAGTAAAAGTTGATGACTCTTTTAGTCTTGTAGAGGATCCACAAGGGGGGGGGGCACCATAGAAAAATGACACACCAAAGAAAGAAAGAACAACAATAAGTACCCTTTTGCACCATACTTTGTTGAAATTAGAAAGGGTCAAGATAGAGGTCCCTCGATGGAATAAGATGGTAGAAGGAAACATTGAGAGCCTAGATCAACAACTTCATCATCTACATGAAAAGCTTGAAATCATGAAAATGCAAGGGGTAGATGACTACAAACAATTAAAGATGGAAAATCGGACCTTAAGGGGAAAATTATAGAAAGAAAAGGAGAATGAGGCCACCATATTGTTGACCCAAAAGTGTGTTAAGTCTTTCACAAATCTTCCCTTGAATACTTCCACACTTAGAAAAAATTCCGCTTTGTCGCAGGTTCACGAGTCATTTCCATTATCTTCCAAACTTCTTCCTCCTCCAAAATGCATCGTTGTATTTCGATGTATCCATTTTACACTCATACTTCAATTTATTTTTTTAGTTTCTCGCGAGATCATCACATTTTCTCACTTAATTCCAAGTTCCACGGTATCCAAAATGCATTATTGTGTTCCACTGCCCTCATTTCTCACCACACTTAAAAAAAATTCAAACGTTTTACCACGGGTATAAGGCACTCGCCCGATTCACTTGACTATCACCAAGATCATTTTTTCCGACCGATTCATGACACTTTGGCATTTTCTCATACTTCATTTCTCTCTCAATGTTTCAATACTTAGTCGATTTTCAACTTCACTACAGGTTTGGGGATATCATAACTCTTCAAAACCTCCCCACCCACGTCTGACCGATCTAGTCTTATGCTTAGTCATTTCTCGATTTTTCACCGCAAGTTCGTGTTGAATCCAATATTTCTTGATGGACATCTAATCCTCTGTTGCCTCGTGGTAATACATG
The DNA here is from genome assembly GCA_900067695.1 of Picea abies. Taxonomy (NCBI): domain Eukaryota; kingdom Viridiplantae; phylum Streptophyta; class Pinopsida; order Pinales; family Pinaceae; genus Picea; species Picea abies. The sequence continues at coordinate 21,032 of CBVK0100097125.1, forward strand.
TCTCATCTTGTCACTCTCCCCATAGTATATTTAATGCAGAACTTACAGAAAATAACAAGTGGGTAAAATATTAAAAGGTCGTTATTAATGGAGACCTTATCGAGGCAATTATCCATCAATTCAAATCTAATTCATATTAAGCAGTCCTTCGAAAGAAGAGTTTCTAGGTATATTATGGTAAAGGGGTTTACTTTGAAATTAACGTTCTAAAGTGATTGTACATTAATCCACCAACTTCATTAAGCATGGAAACCAAAAGAAAGGAGAGCTTATGCAGAGATACTCTCAATAAATTTGGACGAGAAGATCAAAAGTTTCATTGGTCAAGAGCATACTGGTATATTCGTCGTCATCGCTTCTAGAAAGAAGTTCCAATCAAATTTGGACATCAGGGATTGCTTTAGCAAGTTGTGTACCAGAGGTTTTCGATTTCAAAGAACTTGTTTCCTGGTCTGGTTTTCGATTTCAAAGAATAATTCAACTTCAAGGAGAATCCCCTATTTCTTTGGAACCTTCAATCTTCAATAAAATGTTGAGACTCCCATAACCGACAATTACATTCGAAGGAGATGAAGCTAAAAGTTTCTTGAAGGCAAGAAACGAAGGATTGGACCTTCTACAAGAGTATCTTCAAGGCCCAACAGTGATACTAGAATACTTGTCAAATATCCAAGTTAGTTTGTTAAAAAACCCTTACCAAGAAATGGCATGGCTATTCTCCAGATTAGTTGGACAAGAATCTACAACAACCATTCCTTGACAGGCTTTATATATCTTACATTTTGTAATACATGAAAAATAAATTTTTGATTGGATGAAAATCATTTATGGAGAAATATCTTATCAGTTATCAAATTTCAAGAAGGATAAGAAATTATACATGTCATCATACCTACTTTATGTCATTACTTATTGTCATGTTTTTAAAGGCTTGCATGTATCTTGTTGTCCCCATTTTCTAGGGATAACTAAGGAGATGATGTCTTGAGGCCCTCGGGTTGTAGGCATGGAGTATTGAGAGACAGATGACTGGCAACGTCCACATGCACAGACAGAGACCTGCTTCACCACCGCACATCCTAGATTCGTGATGATGGCATCAACCACATCAGCCTGCTTCTGGAAGACGATGGGTCTTGCTCCATGAGGTATAAGTCAAGTATTGTGGTAAGTGTTAGTTTAATATTTTAGTCATTTGAGTATGTTGCATTTAAAGCTGCTTTTAATTATAGAATGTTTGCTTGGAAGTTATGCTCTTTGCCATGTTTCACCTTGGTGGTTGACATTACGCCCTAGTAAGTGGTCACCCTTAGGGATGGATTTGCTACTAGGAGATATCCTTAACAATTCATCGTGCCATTCTCGATCATACTTACCATTTTTCACACTTCACCCCTTATTCGTCTCCTTATCTTTTGGGATTTTCGGGTGTATTGACCCAAGAAGGGATTGTACCTAATTTTATGGGAAGAAGGGGCTGAAGGCCCAGAGGTTTGTAGCTGGAAAAGGATAAAAGCTAATCATGAACCTTTTAGATACTTGCCCAGGGATCTAGAGGACAATGAAATGTCTCTAATAAGAAACTGATGGGACTCGTGAAAAATAACAATATAAAAATTCCAACCAAGGTAGAGTGTGTGTTAGCAATGTTTTTCATGCTTAGGCATAAATCCCAGACATTGTCTTCAACTTGGGGAAGCATAATGTGATCAGGGTAGAGTCAAGGTGGGCAATGTTTTTCATGCTTAGTTAGAATTCCCACCTTGGCTTCAACCAAGAGACATCCTAAAAAAAAATGGCAATAAATGGGCTTGGAAAAAGGATGCATTGAAAACAAAGGTGCAACACACCCTCTACAAAAGCACCCATAGATGAGACAATACAAACCCTTGTATGTCATGAACCCCGTGCCCAAAAGTATTACCCCCATCCACTTCATCTTCTCCACATGGCTTAGAGAGGTTTCCACCTAGGAAACACTCCTTGACTTAAGGTTTGATTCACCCAATAGGTCACCTTGTCAACCCTCCCATACCTAAACTTGGCAAATTGCATAGGGTCTTTGAGCACTTGTTTAATTTGATGAGGTAGTTTTTGATGTACAAGCTTAGGTGGCTCTTATATTAAATGTGATTTTACTTGCCATGATGCTTTGATTTGAGATCCTTGGAGGGTGTACTTGTCTATCTTTGCAAGACCTTGTTGATGGACATTTTGGAGGAACAAGCCGAGCTTGGGCCTTCATAGGGGTAGGAATCCCACTGGTTGGATGTCATAGCCCATACCTTGGGGCAGTACAAGAGAGGAATGTTTCCTTTGGAGGCAAAGGAGGAGACCTTGGAGGATCTCACCTAGCCCTTGCAAGCCCAACAATTTTCCTTTGGAAGCTAAAACATCACTTTGTAGGGCTTGACGTCACCCTAGGGCTAGGGCTTTGGTGGTGATGACGTTGTTTTGCTGGACACTTGGCATGTTGAAGGAGGAATACCTTTTGCATCACAAAGATGATCCTAACGCATGAAGAAGGGACCTTAGGAGGCCCAACGACCTCCTCCCTTTGCTCAACAACTTGCTAAAGTGACCTTGACCTCACCCTAGAAGGGGTTGACGTCATGTTTTAGGGTTTCTTTTGTGCATTTTTAAAGTTAAAATTAAATTTACTTTGTAAAGTAAAGGGGAAAAATAAAGGAGGAATGGCTCTCTTATTTTGTGGTTTACCCTAACTTATGTGGCCAAACACTTTTTAGGAGTTTTGTATAAATACAGATCATTTTCATTTCATTTTAACATGGCTCTCTCATGTGAGAAAGACTACTTGGCTGAAATTTTCACCATACTTGGGCAATTTAGATCATCTCTCTCTTGTGCAACTATCTTATGGTGTTTTTTGTTGGTATATTGTGGAGCTAAGGTGGTGCGCACCTCTTGGAGGCTTTTTCTCTTGCTTATGGATGGATATTGCTCGGTAACTAGGGTTTGATCTTGCTATTTTGGAATTGGTAAGGAATTTTTTCCATTTTGTTGGTGTTTTCTTCTAGTTTCATTGATAATCTTGTCACAAACCCTTGGAGCAGTATAATAACATACAACCTCCACCAAGGTTCGTATTATTTACTAGTTGATAAGCCATTTTTTACAAGGTTACTAGGAGGAGTAAAAGGGCTTACACCCTCCTAGCCTTACCTTGGTTAGTTTTACATGCTCCAGGGAGTAGAAGAGCCTACACCCCTAATGATATTGTGGATCAAACTCTTATATACAAGACTCCATTTACCCAATAGATATAAATCACTAATCTGGAAATTGCATTGGAGAAATAAATTACTGCATTGAATACGAGATATTCAAATTGTTTAAAGTGGAATCAATTATTTGCCTTAATAGCTTGCTTGAGCCACTACGGCATTTTGATTGGTCAAGGAGATCTTATTGTTGATATAAACATTATGCTACAACCATTAGGGCTGCAATAAACTCATCTAAACTTCTTTCTCTTACTCACTTTTCAACCGTAAAAAATTGCTAAAAAGTTGCCACAATAACCTACTAACCCTAACACATATTTTGGGTGGTTTATTAGTGATTTTAGGTGGTTAAATTATTCCGTTGTAGCAACCTTTTTATACATCCATAAGGCTGTCATAATATCTCTTCAATAACCTTTCTTAAACAACCTTACTTTGTCACTAAGTCTAGCTTTATCTTACTTGAGTTATACTAGTCATTGCTAGCTTAATATCTTCAATCTTTACTTGACTTTCAGTGACGTATCTAGCAGCTTCTATTATCATTTACTTGTTGATTTACATCGTTGTTTACTTTTGCTATATAGGACAACAAGATTCACTTTCTTTTCCATTGGAATATTGTGCTTGTATACTTGTCTTTCTCTTGTCTCTAGCATGTATAACTATCTTCTGCAGGTACTCAAGCATTTGACAACCATTAACCATCACCGAGACTTGTTTCCAAGCCATCTTCCAGTGCGTAGCTTGACCTATAGGGGCATCATATTCCATTACTCCACTTTCCATCTCCCCCTAGGGTCACCTGGGATTCACCCCTTGTGTAGGATTTCTCCTGCACTAAAGCGAGGGGAGGGTTTATCTAAGGTGATAGTGGGTAGAGTCTCTCGTAGTTTTTTCCATCTTGTGGATTGGGTCGGGCTTTTCCCAACCTATAATTTGTGCGATAACATATCTAAACATGTCAATTCTAAAATTGACCCTTTCTAGACGTGGTACCCAACTTTATGGAAACAAAAGGCTATGTATCATTTTTATGAAGTGCACAATGCATTTGTTTCCTCCTTCAAAAATCTTATCTTTGGGGCAAACACATCCAGATTATCTTTAGGAGAAACAACCTTTCTGGATAAGAAAGGAAGCATTGAGACCATGCAACACTTTAGTACTATCAAAATTTATTGTACTCGAGAAAAACCTTTGTATCTCCCGTATTATGTGTCAGACAAGACATTTGTTGTAGAGTTATGCAGACAATAAAGATTTTGGGCTCATTTTTTTTTATAAAAAAAGGAAAAAGCAATTCATTCCTTTTCCCTGTAGAATTGGCAAAATTTTGTTGAGAAATACTACAAATATTGATGAAGGGTTTGCTCCTAACCACTTGTTTATGGATCATATGACATATGTTGGCTTTAGTGTCTCACTTGCTAATTTATTCCTATTCATAGAAGAAGAAGGAGACAACCAAGACTCTCAAGCAATGTTTATTGAAAAGAAATAAGAGGAAATTGAGACTATTATTAGCACTACTGACCAGCATAGACAACGGGGAAGAGTTGTAAATGAAAGGAGTACTCAGTCTCCTAACGTTTCTCAGAAAAGTGGCCTACACAAACAAAAATCTCAGACAACAACTCAAAAACAAAAAAAATCTCCAGTCGACAATATTGATGATGGAGGATATTAGAATCCTCCTAAGGGAAGTCTGGAGTGACCCCATAAACTTCCAATGACAAGTAAAAGGAAAATACAAACAAGCAGAGAAGGCGAAAATGAAGGTGCACCTGAAGATAAAATTGTCCTTGAAGATATGGACCTGGATGCAAATATTGAAGACATAGAATTTCTTGATGAGGAATAAAGAGTTCAGGAAAACAGAGAAGTTGTAGCAGAACTTGCCATGCAGGAGCCCAACTTTTTTGAAGAAGAATCCTCAACTTTGCACAGTGACCTGTTCGACAAGAGTACAAAGAAATTGGTTCTTGAAAAGGTTCATTCAAGAAATAAAAAGGTTCAAGGAAAATCTAGTTTAGAATTTTATCTTAATGGGGTTCCACCTTCCATAATTGTACGGATTCATGAAGCCACGAGGGAAGCCCTTAAAATGTATGTTGATGAAATAGAAAATGAAAATGCCATACTTAAAGACAAAATTAAAAAAATGGAGAATGCTCTAATGCCACCTCCCATATTCGCCAGCCCAATTGCTACAATGCAACCCTAGAAGAGCTTTGATGGAACACCAAAATCCAGTTCAATATTAAGAAGAACATCAAGCTTACTTCTTGTTGTCAAAAGATATGTTGGAGAAAATATTGAGAAAAGAATGTCTCTTATTCTTGAGGCATGGAAATTGGCAAACAATTTTATTTCCTTAGGATCTGGAACCACAAATTTGAGACAATACCTTCAGGATGACCTAGAGAATGATGAGGAATTTTATAAAGGAGTTGTTTCCACCTTTGCAATGAAAGTTTCAAATATGAGTGAGTTGAAAAGAAAACAAGAGGACTTGCCTTCACTAGTCCGTATAAAGCAACTCAAAGCATGTTGGGTTAAAAGAATTAAATGTTTAAGATAAATATTGGTTGATTGTGACACTATAAGTGTCAAAAAGGGAGAATCATATCTAAAATTAATTGATTTGGATCTAGTTGGAATAACCAGAGAAGTTCAAGACCCAAAGTTTATATTAAATTCTATATTTATGAGAAAGGAACAATTTGAAGAAAAATTGGAAATGTTGAAATTTACATCAGTCGATAGATTTAATAGTTTGACCGAGTATTCATATTTAGAAGTTGAAAGTTGTAGCTAACTATGTAAACAAGAATGAAGACATTGAGGAACATTACATAAACTTTCAATTGATTTCCGAGATCTTGAAAGTTCATTATTTGACATAAGAGTAAGATAAGAGATAATTGTTGCGCCTACGAGAGATTATATTGAAAATTGGTTAAATAATTCCTTAAACAAAATAACAGAACCAAATCAAGAAGAGGCAGTTACAACTGGTCAAGGAATCCCAACAAAGGAGAATACAAAAGGCAACTCAACAAGAATATAGAGGAGAGAGAAATCCATCACATTGAGTAAAGTGATCACTTTTCATAATCTTCCATTCTTTATATTTCTTGTTTAGGAATCATCCAGTTGTGTATTTTCGTTCTTGAAAACCATAACCAATTTCTGATCGTCCTCTTTTTCTCTTCTTTCATGTCTAGCCATGTTCCATTTCTTTTACAATCCATGGGATCCCCATCAAAGTTCATTTGGACAAACACAAACTTTAATTTTATTTGTAAACAAACTATTATTATTTTTGAAACTCCCAGAGAACTATTTCAGAGTAAAACTTTAATGATATCTTAAACTCTGGGTTTATTGAGCATGATAATTTGAGGTTCACTTATCATATTCTCTCTTATTTTGAATGAAATATTCTTTTAAAGTTCTCTCAATTGTGGATTTGTATCTTTTTGTCTTATGAATGTGATTAAAAGTTATGATATTGTGATGGATGTGAGGAATGTTTTATTTTCATCTTACAACTTCTTATTCTCTGTAAAATATCTTATAAATATTGTATTTTATTTATTTGAAAGATTCTTGGTCCTTTTCTCAGGAACTTTCTCTATGAACATATTACTTTTCATTCGGTAGTATTTTCACATTTTATTTAAGCGATAAAGATTGGGGTTTACTACTTAGTATTCCCTTATTTTGATATTTCAATTCAAAAATATCAAGTATATCTTTCAGACTGTAAAAGAGAAGTACCAGCTCTATAAAAATGCAAGGGATATTTATATCCACGTGAGGTTGTTATTTGGATCTTGACCACTCTAAACATCAACACCTATCTAACAAGGTAGAAATAATGAAAGTATCCATAGCCAAGATGGCCCAACTAGCAAAGGAGTTAGCAAGTTGTAGACAACCTGCAAAGGTTTATACACTCTTCCTCAAATAACAACGGGTCGGATTTCAGTTGGACAGTCTAACACAACAAGTTGGGTTTAAGGTGGAAACAGCAAAGGATTTTATGGATATATTTCAGGAGGGTGATGAGTAAATAAGGGCTAGAATATGTGACTTCTATCTACACAACTTTTTCCTTCCACATCCCTACAAATGGAGTCCAAATCCATATGTAGGGGATGTTCAACTAATGGCATTTGCATCCTAGTTGAGGCGTGATGAGCTTAGAGTAGCTAAGTTAAAAAAGTATATAGAAGAAGAGCTCCATAGCCCTCTTTGGGTCAAGGCCAAGGATCCCAAAACATGGGAGATCATAGCCATTCATGAGGCCCTTATTTCAGATATCGATGTGATGCCCATTCTAGAAGAAAATAGGAAAAATCCATTGCTCATGTAGAATATGCCCCGAGGATCCTAGGAGAGGAAGCATCCTAGGGATGCCAAAGAAGATGATAGTCACTCCCATGAGGACTACAAATCAGGGAACCCCACTCACATAGTACCTTAGAATCCTCCTTGTTTAGAACTTCACTTTAAAAGAAATCACTCAAAAGTTTGAAAGGGAAATGGATGGGATTAAGGTTTAATTCCCCTCTCCTCCTACATCTTCACCACCAACAGATTTGAACATAGAAAAGGAGAAGAAAGAGTGGGAAGAGGTTGAAAGGACTATGGGATATTATGAACAAGGAGCCATTACCAAATACACACCATGGGATATCAGACAAAGATGCAAAGAACAACGACAACAATAGTACAAATGGAACATCTCATCATTTTTGGTTGCACAAGTATGTGCAAAACCTTTAGCTAGGGGGTAATGATGGGCCTCCATAACGTCTATAAAAAGGCCCATCAATAACACACTTTTTTACCACCTTTTTATCTATAAACACACCTTTTGACCATGCTTAATATAAATTGTGGTTGCTTGCAAATTATTTAAAGAGTAATTTGAGTTTGTTAATGTGATGAGTTTATACTTGGTTTTCATGATAATATTATGTATGAATCCTAACCCAAATAGGTCGAGCCACACATGGAGGGTTGTAGGTCCAAACACTTGGATAAAAACAAGGGATATTGTCCCCTCAACTACCTCCAGCTCGTTCCCAGACATTAAGGAGCCACTTCGGTCCAACCTCCTCAAACTCAGACTCCAGGGAACCAAGAAGATAGCTGCCAGAGTACAATGATCCTAATTGAGGAAGTCTTGGGGAGCAAAGCCCTGAAATCTCTCCTTGATTGAAGGGAAAGTTTGATCTAGCTAGTAGTATAAATGAAACCCAAGGACTAGCCTTGACGAGTTAGTTTTTTCTTGGTGTTGAAGAGTTGCATCTTTCCATTTGTTCGAAGATCTTTGAGAACTTGGATCCTTGCTCCATTGATGCACTATGCTTTGATTAATCAATGAAGAACTTATATTTTCATGCTCATTAGTTTCTTCAAGGTTCCTTATGTTACTTGGGTAGGGTCCACTCAAGAGGTATCAAGGACCCTTCTGTAACCTTTTACTTTCATCCCTTTGGTGTTTTAGATTATTCTTTTATTTGTTTAAGGTAATTAGTATGCTAACACATAGATTTGTTGATTAATGCAAATCAATCATGTTTCCTATAGAGTAAGTTGTAGTTTTGTAGGAGTTCCTTTGGATTGTTTTTCTCAGGATTAGAACTTCGTTCCAACACCATTAAATCATGTTTTGATTACTTCTTTAGTCTGAAGGAGAAATAACAAGATGTGTAAATCTTTTGGATCTTTCCTGTAGATTTTCATGTAGGACAGTTACAGTTCCAGTTGAACTGTTAACAGTTTTTGTAGAACAACGAATATTTATGTTTTATTGCATTTTTCACTTGATGATTGATGCCTTGTAGGTGTTAAATTGATGGTATCATGCTATGGTACTTTATGAGGGGTTAGGAACTTAGTTAGAAGTCAAATCTTTATGCAAGTAGCTTAGTTTCAATTCAACAAAAGTACTATGTTTATAGTTCAATTCCTTCAGTCTTCTTTATGCAATAATGCAGCTGACAATGCTTTGTTTTCAACCTTACAATAGTTTCCTCTAAAGCAATGTGTGTTCTTAGATAGATGTCCATTGATTTCTAGCATTCTTGCTATTCCAAGGACTTAGTTCAATTTCTATTTATAGATTGTTTGCTTGCTTAATGATTTTTCCCCTTATCAAAGTACTCATAGTGAGACATGGGATATCACAAACCCCAACCAATAGATAGGTGCATAAGCATTCAATAGGTGCATAAAGAATAATATAGGTGTATTTTGCATATATAGTGCATAGTGCCTCATAAGTTTGTACAAACCCCCGATTGATAATTAAAGTAGCGAGTTGAGGAAGGGTAGAATTCTTGCTGCTATTCCAAGGCCCACTAGAATGGTTGAGGATGGAAAAGGAAAATGATAGTACTCCTTTTCAAGAAAGTTTTTTTATTTTTATTTTTTATCGTGAAGCTTATAAGTGGTGGATGACTTTGGATGAAGATACTAGATTACATGCAATGTGGGAAGTATTTGAAGACTTATTCTCAAATAAGTGGACCAAGGACACAAAAATGGAGACAATGCATAAATTTCAAGATAAATTAAAAGAAGCAAAAGAGGAGATCAAGAAGGATCGTGAGTTGCCCAAGGTACACACCCTTAATCAAACACTCACTAAGGAGGTTCATAAATTAAAACAAGAAAATATTAGCAATGGAAAGTGTGAAAAGGTTGAGTCAAGGGAAGAATTGAAAAAGAAAGATGAATAAATCAAAAGGTTGCATAAGCATAATCAAGACCTTCTTAACAATATCAAGAACATGAAAAAACATCTAGAAGAGTATGGACCACAAAATAAGGATGAAGATATTACTGGAAAAGTTGACGAGAATACTACCAAAATACTTGAAGAGGAATTTACAAAAGGCGGGAGATGCTCTAAATACTAGTGAGATAAAAGAAGAAATGCAATCTAGAATCGAAGAAATACGTCACCATCTAATGGATGGAATCACATTGCAATTTCAAAAGGAGATGGAAGAAAATATTCAAGAAGGTCAACATAAAATACTTGAATAAGTTGAGTTCCAACTTGAGGATGTGCATGCTAAATATGATGGTATTATCTCAAAGGCTAGAGTGATTAAAGACCGAGAACAAATGATAGATCATGGCATTGCCTATGAAAAGAACGGTGGTGATATGAATGTGCACAATAAGGGAAAATGATCAAAAGTGGAACCATATCGACACTCTCATTACCAAAAATGCTTGCACAAAAGACAAGAAGATCAATATAAACATTACCAAAGAACAAAATGGAATAATCAATTATATTCATGGAACAAGACATCACATAACCATTATTCGATAGGATATTACCATAGACCAACAACTCTATCAAGGATTAAGACCAAAGAGAATTGAAATTCTTTGGATGGATCATCAACAGTGGCAACAAGAGAGTGGGAGTATAAGGAAACCCTACTACTTGATTTCATCACATCTAAAACCTTTAATTACAAAACTTCAAGGACAAGGCTTTTTGAAGGAGAGTACTATGAAATGACCCTAAGGGGAGCATATACGGGGTTAAAGGTATATGTAATGGGGTAAATGTATATCTAATAGGGGTCAACATAATAAAGAGATGACATATCGAATGAGTGAGGATATGCATTTATAGATGTTAATATAGTCATTATGGAGACATGAACATATGATTGGGGTATATTATTGTATTCAAGTTATTTAGAGTAGGTTATCCTCTTCTATAAGGAGTTATTTTATAACTCGTCTCTATTATCTATTTTGGAGTTGTGCTCCATGTTTGCATCTTATGTACATTATGTGTACTATGGTTTATTATGTTATTTCAAGGGTTTGGAACATATTATTATGCAGATGACATTCACATTTTTTATAGACCCTCATTTGATAATTTTCAGCATGTCCAAACAATTTTGGACCTCCTCTACCAACACAAATTGCAGGCCAAAATTGAGAAGTCATTCACTGGCCAAAATTATGGCAAATACTTGGGTTTTGTGATTAATGAGATAGGAGTTCACAAAAATTTGCCCAAAGATTAAGTTATAAAGGAGTGGCCCACACCCAATAACACTACAAAATTGAAGATTTTCTTCGGAGTCATCGATTTATACAATAAATTCCTTTACCACTACTCCCACATTACTCATCCACTAAATCAGGCCAATAATCAAAAGATTCTCCATTGAACTCTTAAATCAAAATAAGCATTTCAAAAGTTGGAAAATGTTTTATGATAAATCTAGGTGCTTTCTCTCTGGTACTTGCAACAACCTTTTGAGATTGAGATAATTTTTTCACAATATGCCATGGGTATTGTTCGTAAGTAAGCAGAAGATCTATTGGCATATCATCTAGAGACATTGTTATGAACCAATCTGAAATAGAACACTTACGATAAGGAATTTTATGCTTTGGTCCAAACACTCAAGCAATGATGACATTGTATCATAGGTATGGAAAATATCTTACACATTGATCATCAATGCTTTCAACTTTTGAATTCCCAATCTTAGATTCATGAGCACATACATTTAAAATTGACTTTCTACATTCAACAATTTCATTTAGTCATTAAATATAAGAAAGGTAGCCCAAATAAAGTGGCTAATCTTTTGTGAAAGCCCCCACCAATACCTTTTTTATCTTGGATTTCTTATTATCTAAAACCTGTGTAGACTATAAATCCCAATACGCTACAAACACTTACTTTGGTCTAGCGATGGAGCCCATCTAGTAACCCAACATGGTTAATCAAACACCCTTCCTAGACTACATGGTCTAAGATGGCTTTCCTTACAAATAGAATCAATTGTGCATTACCACTAGATCATCTCACTTTCTTCTTATCAAGAAGTCCACTCCTCCTATTGTGCGGGGTATTTTGGTGTGCATAATACTCTTTTACACTTGGAAAGGTAATCCTTTTTGGATTCGATGTTGGAACAAATGGAAGATTACATCCAAAGGTGTTCACGTTACAACAAAAGCAGAATTGTCAATAAGAAGCTTGGGTTCTACCAACATTTACTAGTTCCCTCTAGGCATGGGGAAGCCATCTCCATAGATTTCATCAATGATTTACTAACTACTCAACAAAAACATGATTTTTATAGTATGTGTATTTCTCTAGATGGTAGTTTTCATCACTTGTAATAAAACTATTGATGCACCTACAACCATAATACTTTTCTTCCAACATGTTTGGAGACACTTTGGCTTACCATTGACCATCAATTTTCAATCATGACTCCTCCTAGAGCCTTTTTGAAATCCTTGTGGAAGCTTTTAGTTTGTCAAGTTGATTCTTTGTTTCTTTTCATCCACAAACTAATGGCCAAATCAACATAGTGAGTAGAACCATTGCTCATGCTCTTAACATCTACTACCAACAAAACAAACAATGGGATCAATACTTGCATATTTTGTAGTACAATTATAATAGATTCCCTTATGTAGGACACTCTCCTTTTGAGGATTTTTTTAGCTTTTAGCCTTTTGGCTCCTTGTGAGGTTCTAATTGTTCTCCCAACTCCATCCACATCTCACTAGTAGAAGGATCAAGATAATATTTCGTCTTTTGTGTAGAACTTCACCAAGGTCCACATTAGGGTTCATTACATTCTTCAACAAAAAGGAACTTCATGTTTGACATCGATTTGCTCCACATTTTTAGGTTGGCGACCAAGTTTGGCTACATTTGGACAAGAAACATTCAAAAAAATAGCAACATCACAAGCTCAAGCACATTTGGTATGTGTAAGTTTTAAACCTTTACAGTATAGCAATGCACACACAAACTCTTTATAAAATATAAAAGAAAACAATAACATTCACACACAGTACTCATAAATTTACCTTGGAAACCCTTAACCAAGAAAACCGGAAAATGTTTAGAGCTGCACCTCTAACTCTCATTGTATTAACTTCACCATTTACAATACAATATA
>CBVK0100097126.1:0-34261 GCA_900067695.1 Picea abies
GGAAGGCAGGGGATGACCCCACCAATCATGTCATGACCTTTCACCTATGGTGTTCTTCCAACAACATTATGGAAGACTCTGTCAGACTGTGTCTTTTTCAACGCACACTCACTGGCCCATCAGCCAAATGGTATGTGGAAGAAAAATCAGGGTCCCACTCGACCTTTGAGTCCTTGGCCAAAGCCTTCTTGACCTTTTTCCAATTACCCATCCGCCATGACAATGGTCTAGAACTACTGTCCAACTTCAAACAAACCTCAACCAGCCACATCACTGACCACATTCATGAGTGGCGTAGGCGACGTAGTTTGTGTAAAGCAGAAACCACCAAGCAACAGTGCCTTGACTGGTTTCTTAGATCACTTGTCTCTCTCCTTGGAAAAGATGTCGCTTCCACCTTCCCACAGTCTGAAGAAGAAGCCATCAGTAAGGCCCAACAATATGATCTCATCTATGCACAGTCAGGATATTTGTACACAGTACTTCCTGATCTTCCTAAACCCACACCATTTGGCCAAGACAAACCTGGGATGTCTCATTCAGCAGACGGACTAATAGGTGCCACCACACACCATGGTCCACAACCCCAACAACCACCGATGTATGGCACACCTCAATACCCGTCGGTTTATGGGGGCACTCCTTACTACCCCCCACCCGCTTATCAACAGTCATACCCTGTTGCTACATCTCCACCCATCAGTGGACCTCCACCGGCACCTCCCATACATCCACCTATTTCCACAAGCAGTGGCACTCCCTCATCATCAACTTACAGTACTAGTGAAAGCACATAGCCTTCCTATGCACCCTATGGATCAATACCACCGCAAAATCCATACTTCCCCTTCCCTGGTCCTCCACAACCCATTGCGCCCCCACATCCCCATGCAGGGGTGAATTTTGTTCAACCTTCTGCTGCTCAACAGTACCAGAATTTTGAACAATTGAATACTGCCAACCCACCTCATCCAACAAACAATAATAGGAGGAAAGGAAAGAATAGGAATAACAACAATCCTGGTCAAGGCAGGAACCATCCCCCACCACACCAACCCCCTGGGGGCAACCAAAACCAAGGAAACCAAAACCCCCAAGGGGGCAATAACAACAAATGCCAAGGGAGGAATACTATTAAAACCATCCACCCTTGTGCTCTTTGTGGCGTGTACGGTCATTACACCCACCACTGCCCCCAGATCGCAGATTTCAAAAGGTTGAAAGACTCGAGGAATCTTCCCCCTACCCCTGCACAACCTGCCCCGCAGCAGGCACAACAACAGTATGTGCAACAACCCCCTCCCGCCGTACTGCAAAATCCTATTCCACATCAGGGCGTGGTGAACACACAACAGGATGCACAACGTCCCCCACCTCAAGCAGGACAATACCACAACCCTAACAATCCAGCTGAGCGTACCATTCTCCTCACCAGTGAGGAAGAAATCCTTCTGCAAACACAGAATCATCAGTATCCGACTGAGTCTACTTCTACCTCTCCAGAGACAAACCCTACACCAGCGGCACCCCCGTTAGTCATCCCTCGCCCTTCCGCCGAACCACCATTACGCATCCCTCGCATACCTTTGCGCAGGAATGTTCACAACCCACAGGCTAGGGCAGCTCACAATTACAGCTTGGTGGACGACTTAGCGCATTCCCCATCCGCCATGTCAGTTTTGGAAGTACTCCAAACTTGTCCGACACAACAGAAATCACTACTTTCCGCCTTGGGGGCAGTCGACCCTGCCGATACTCGACTTATCACCTTTGCCCTTGATAGTAGCGAACCTCGGCTTCCCGCCGCAGTTGCTATTCAAGTACCAGTAAAAATACGGAACATCACCGTCCATCTGTGTATCATCGATGAAGGGGCATCTACATGCATCATGTCCAAAACAGTATGGCAGGAACTTGGTTCTCCGAAACTAACACCATCCGCCATCACACTACGAGCTTATGACGGACGACCATCCTTTCCTGAAGGGATCCTTCAAAATGTCCCAGTTGAACTCGGAGGCAAAACCATTCTCATTGATATCGAAGTGATCGATGTCACACTCGATTACAATATCTTGTTCAGACATAGCTACATGTACGCTATGAAGGCAATGGCCTCTTCCATCTTTCGAACAATCATGTTTCCCCACAACGGAAAGATTGTAACCGTCGACCAAGTCTCATATTATGAGCCCAACCCCTCTGCCAATGTCGATAATATTCTTCCCCTCATCCACACCAACCAAGACGTATATCCACTCGTAGAGATGGGTCCCGGGATTTTCAAAGATCCATCCTTGTTAGGGACATACCATGGAGCACCACCACTCTTTCCCCCTAATCAAGTATGCGTCGTTACAGCTAATCAAACTCACATGGAGGGTACTCGTCCTCCTCAGGAAGCTCCAGTCATTCCTGATGTCTCAGCAGTCGCAACATCACTCCCACAGGAGCCTCCTGCGAACTCGTCGACCCCCACAGTCCACGAATCCACACCCCCTCAAGGACCTAATCCCATTTGGGAGACAGTTCCTCGACCCCTCACTCAAATTCCCTTCTTTTACCCACCACCTGGTGTAGAAGCTTTCCAGGTAGCCGCAACACTTACACTACCCAACATGGTGTTAGCAATCCCAGTGTGGTATTTAGGTCCACCTGAAATGGTCCCTCGTCCACAGGAAGGCCTCCCCATGGCGATTCCTGTCCTCACCCCCACACCCCCCACTACCCCCATACTCCCTACCCCCCCGGCTACAACTGGGGGCAGGAGGAAGCAGAAGAAGCCCACGGCTCCCCGCCCCCCATGCATCCCACCACCTTGCGCACTATGTGAGAAAGAGGGCCACCAAACCAACAACTGCCCATCCCTACCAGAATTACAGAATTTAATTCCCCCCAATCCCACTTCATCAACACCCGTCACTACTGCAAGTACCACTACCCCAAACCCTTCCAGTAGTAAAGTGTCGAGGACTAAATTTGCATGTGTTATTTGTTCAGAATATGGCCATTACACTCACCATTGCCTAGCACTGCCACGTTTTCGGCAAATGTTAGCGGCTGTACGCCAGAATTTCCAGAACAACCCATGCCCTGCCACGTCCTCTTCAAACATCACTGACATTCGTTATGTCACTACTTCAGTTAATGAACATATGAGATGTCCTTGTTCTCTCTGCGATTCACTAACCCATTTCACATACCAATGTTCTATGATACTTGCCTACAGGCAACGTCAAGTGGCCCGGTGACACCAACCCACCGAGCCCATCATCGACATTAATTTACCACCCGAAGATCATTGGGTCATTTCTCTAGAGCCTGAGACACTCCCAACGCCTCCATGGTTCTTAAATGACGTCTCTGAGGAGTTACCCCACAATCGTCCCAACTCTCCTGTTCATACAGAGACCCTCCACCCAACCACTACTGGTACCCCTCAGTACTTCAACATATGGCTTATGTCGAGTGAACCCTCACCTCCTGCTTATATACCTCCCCTTGCTCCACCAATAGGGGCCAATCATACTAGCACTGAGATCACTCATCACGACCCCTTATATTCCCGTCGTTTCCACAACGACGAGGAAATACTGGAAGAACTACACAGCCCAGAATTTCCTTGGGACTCACTACATCATCGTGCACTCTTCCTCCCACAGGAAGCCCTCATGCCTCCTAACCAAAACCTCGTGTACGCGGTCGAAACCAAAGATTTTATCCCATCTGGGACTATTGATTGGTTCAAAAATCCCATCCCTGCCCTTGATGCGTTTGAAGAAGGTAATATGGCCAACATTTCCCCCACCATCAAAATCGACATTTCCATCAAAAGTGGTGTTGTCGAAGAAATCATCATTGAAGCTGCTTGCACTCCCCCAGAAATTGTTGCATACAAAGCCCTCTTCCAAGAATACAGAGATATCTTCGCTTGGTCATACACAGAGATGCTCAAGCTCGATCCATCTATCGTCGAGCATCGCATCGACACTTGGACGGACATCACCCCCGTTCGCCAGAAACAACGACCACTACACCCATCCAAAGCCGCGGCTATCAAAGCCGAAATTGACAAATTACGTACAACCGGGTTTATTTACCCCATTGCTTACACCTCCTGGGTTTCCA
Organism: Picea abies; assembly: GCA_900067695.1. NCBI lineage: Eukaryota > Viridiplantae > Streptophyta > Pinopsida > Pinales > Pinaceae > Picea > Picea abies. Next base: position 4,129 of record CBVK0100097126.1, read on the forward strand.
ACCCTGTACCCGTCGACAAGAAACAGGGCACTATCCGCGTCTGCACAAACTTTCGCGATCTCAATAACGCATGTCCCAAAGACAACTTTCCAACGCCCTTCATCGATCAGGTTATCGATGACTGTGCCGGCCACGAGGCTCTCTCCTTCATGGACGGATTCTCTGGCTATAACCAAATTCAAATCCACCCAGCCGATCAGTATAAAACTGCATTCATTACCCCATGGGGTACTTTCGCATATCATGTCATGCCTTTTGGCTTAAAGAATGCCGAGGCAACTTTCCAGTGGGCAATGACATACATATTTCACAATCTGGCTGAAATCATCCTCGCCTTCTTAGACGACCTCACAGCTCGATCTAAGAAACGCACCCAGCATCTCGATGATTTACGAATCATCTTTCAACGATGACGCCAGTACAACATCCGCTTGAATCCCCTCATGTGTGTGTTCTGTGTCACTGCAGGGCGCCTCCTTGGTTTTATCGTTTCACAAAACGGTATCACCGTGGACCCCCTCAAAGTCAAAGCCATCACCGAGATTCCACCTCCTCGGAGTATATGACAACTTCAGAGTCTACAAGGCAAAGCCAACTTTCTTAGACGCTTTGTTCCTGATTACGCTATACGCACACATGGTTTCCTTCACTTACTACGTCACGACATCCCTTTTCAGTGGGACGACTATGCCCAACAATCACTTGATGATCTTAAAACAACACTTTCCAACGCACCTTTGATTAGTGCACCGGATTACAGTCGCGACTACATCCTTTACGTATCAGCATCAGCTGTATCAGTAGCTGGTGTCCTCATCCAGCTCGGAGATGACAATCATGAACACGTCATTTACTACGTCAGTAATAACCTCTCAGGACCTCCCCTGAAGTACAAACACGAAGAGAAACTTGCTCTTGCAGTTGTCCTTGCAGTTCAGAAACTGCGTCATTACATTCTGCTTCGCACCACCAAGGTCGTTGCAGATTCCAACCCTATGCAATATTTGCTCAGTCGTCGCCAAGTTAACGGTAAATTTTCTCGATGGATCATCATCCTTCAGGAGTACGACCTCGAGTTCTCAACACCAAAGAGTAAGAAGGCCTTCGTTCTCGCCGAACTAGTCACGACCCTTCCCTCTAACACGTCCAGTGCCCCCGTCAATACTGGCTTTCCTGACGAACATCTCTTTTACATTGCTTCGGATGAGCCTTGGTATGGCGACCTTCTCGTCTACCTACGAACTCAAAAGTTCGGTAATCACCTATCACGAGATGATCGTCGACGTATTCGCCATCAGGCCCCCCGCGATCTCCTTATCGGTGACATCCTATATCGGCGAGGTGTCGACACCATTCTTCATCGCTGCCTGCCTGTTGACGAGGCTGACAAAGTTTTAAATGACTGCCACAGTGGTGCATGTGGGGGGCATCTTTCCAGTATCTCCACCGCGCAAAAGATTATCCAGGCCGGTTACTTTTGGCCTACCTTGTTTCATGATTGCATTCATGCCATGAAACGATGTGAGCAATGTCAGCTCTATGCCAACAAAGCCCGGGCTCCCCTTGCTCTTCTCCATCCAGTCATCACCGCCGGCCCCTTTTGTAAGTGGGGCATTGATTTTATGACTTGTAATCCCCCCTCAAGCAATGGTCACAAATACATTGTTGTCGCTGTCGATTACTTCACCAAATGGGCTGAAGCTATGCCCACCTTCAACAACACCGCTGACACTGCAGCGCGTTTTTTCTTTAACCACGTCATATCCCGGTTCGGAGTACCACTCCAATTAGTTTCCAATCATGGGAAACATTTTGAGAACGAGATCTTCGTCGAACTCTCATCTCTATTAGGCTTCTCCCATGAGTTTGCCTCACCATACTATCCTTAGTCAAACGGACAGGTCGAGGCAGTGAACAAAGTCCTCAAGACCATGTTGCAACGCACAGTTAATAAACATAAAACCAATTGACATCATATGTTATTCTCCGCGCTATGGGCTTATCGCACGGTAGTGAAGACCACCACAGGATTCACGCCATTTCATTTAGTCCATGGGATCGAGGCAACTCTTCCCATCGAGTGCGAAATCCCCACCCTTCTCACCGCAATCGAGCTTTTACCTGACACTACTCCAATAGAGCAGCGCTTGCTGAACTTGGAGTCTCTGGATGAAGATCGTCGATCCTCATTACAGAACAATGAGGCAGCTAAAAAATGATCCAAAGCTACCTTTGACCGCCATGTCAACCTTCGCTCATTTTGCGAAGGCGACCTTGTCCTCGCCTACGATATCGCTCATGATACCTTTGGCCACGGCAAATTCGAATCACTTTGGCATGGCCCTTACATCATCCAACATTGCCTCACCAAAGGCGCATACATCCTGGCCTCCCCCGAAGGCTTCACACTCAAAGAACCCGTCAATGGGTTATACCTCAAGAAATTTTATGCTTAGAAGTAGTCAGGTTATTTTAGGTTACTTTTTTCTTGTTTAGTGTTTTTAATCTTTTTTCCCTACCCTCTCGTCTAAACTATCCTCTGTGCTATTGACAGATGACTCCTCCACCAGCTTACCACATTGGTTACGCCGACGGTGCTAGCCGTTGGACACAAAATCTCACTTCGGCTGCTTGGGCTCTCTACACCCCATCACATGTAATGCTACATTCAAGCGACATTTGTTTGGGACCAGCAACCAATAACCAAGCCGAATACACTGCTGTCATTGGCCTCCTGACCGACGCCCAACATCATCATATTTGTCACCTTAGCGTTTTCCTCGATTCACAGTTAGTCGTTCTCCAGCTCAACAATGTGTACCGTGTACGCGATCCATGCCTCTTTCGCAAATACCTGCAGGTTAGATTATTATCTCGACATTTTGATTCCATTACATTTACACATATTCCAAGAGAATTAAATCAAACAACAGATGAAATAGCTAACATGGTGCTAGATTGGCATATATCACATCAAAATACACAGACATAAGCATCTCATACATCCTGTCACAGCATATAGGAAACATAGACATCATCATCATCAAAACAAAAACACATGTACAACACATTTTGGATCCAAAAAATATGTATACTCATATATATATATTGGCCTCTCCGGCCATCCGAATGTTTACATACAAAAAATATATCGGCTCACCAGCTTATCAAAAAGGTACAAAAATGCCCCATACAATCAGGGGGCCTCTAGGGCACCCCCAGCTGCCCCTCCCTCAGGAGGCGGTGGTGGCCCACCCCCACCTGCCCTAGGCGGTGGTTGTGGGACATCCGCAGGACCACCCTGCCCCGGCGGTAGGCGTCCACTCGTCATCGCAGCGAGCACAGCTGCTCGCCGCATGATTGACCACCATGGCGGCGGTAACCCGATGCACTGCTCTAGGAACTCCTCATCCTGGATACGGGTCCACATGCCCTCAGGCACGTCTCGAAAAATCGTCTCAAACCGACGGACTAGATCATCATCATCTCCGACTGCCGCCGGAGGAGCATGAGATGGCCCCGCACCAGGGTCATCAAAACGGCGCCTCCGCACTGGTCTCTCGGGCCCTGCTGGTCCCTCAGCAACCTTGTCCCTCGGCCGCCTCCCTGCACGCGGCAGTCTCTCCTGCTCTTGCTGCACGGGCGCTCTGAACACCTCCACCTCACGCCCGCGAGGTGCCAAATCTGCACATGCACCAAACAAACAACAACAGATGGTATCAGTATCTATACATCAAACATATGCACTGGTATATCAAAATCACAAAATCAAGCACAACATATAAATACACAACGTACCTCTGTGATCAAAAACCTCCCCCGGAGGCAGTACCATATTTGGGTCCCCCCGGAAGTCCACCCCAGCATAGGGGAACTGGAGTATAAACTGCGGCGTCTGCCGCCATATCAGAGCTGCCTCCTCAGTGAAGTAGTGCCCACCTTCGCCACCACCATGGCGAACCAAAATCTGGGACCACCGCCTCATGCGCGGCTCTCGTACCGCTGGTACCTCCAGCACCACCCTCAGCCGCAACATCGACACCCTCTCCAAGAAAAAGGATACCAGGATGGAGCCAAAAGCGAACTCCCCCCTGCCTGTGGACCGACAACGGTCCAGCTGCGCAACCATCTGCGCGTGAAGAGTGAGACCCCAGGCAAACCGCTCCCGGCCCACCACCACCCTCTCCATCAGTATCAGCTCACCACCACTAATCCGGTGGGGCGCTCGGGTCCCATACACCCGCACTATCATCGCTGCTATGCAACGATGCAACAGAACATCTATCGCACTAATACGCACTGATGACCCAGTCATATAGTGATCGCCTGAGCAGTATCGCTCAGTGACCTCCGCCAGATCAGTGTCCCTCGGCAGCACAGGCACTGCCGACAACGGTGTTCCTCGAAAGGGGAGCCCAGTCAAAAAGTAGATGTCCTCCACCGCAGTGAAGGCGATCTGCTCTCCTCGCACGAGGAAGCAATGCTGCTCAGGGATCCACATCTCTATCAGAAACTGGAGCAAATACTCCTGGGCCCGTATCAGAGGGCACTCAAAAAACTTTAGCAACCCACTAGCTGCAAAAGATGCCCGCACTGCCGGCCTCGCCTCGGCCACCTCCTCCCGCAACGGCTCCTAGTCCCGCTCACGCTATCGCACATCCATGCTCACTGATCACCACCTGCACACAAACCAAAGTCCTATATTAGCTTAGGCAATCATCCCAGCCATCAAAATAAGCTAATTTTTTCCTTGAAACCTTGCCTCCAAGGCGCGGTTTTTACTCCCACAGGCGCGCACACATGCGCGCCTGTTCACCGTACAGGCGCGCATGTGTGCGCACCTGTTCACCATACAGGCGCGTGCTAGAGCGCGCTTGTCATCCCCATAGGTGCGCTCTAGAGCGCGCCTGTTCAAACTACAGGCGCACACTCATGCGTGCCTGTCTACCCCATAGGTGCACCCTTATGCACTCTTTTTCAGTGTACAGGCGCGCACTCGTGCGCGCCTTCCACTGAGTCGCCCGTGCATTGGGGCCCACACCCTATCAAAAAACCCCCTAAAACTCCTGTACGGCCCCCTGTACCTACCCGGCCCAAAAATTTGAAACCTATACCTATGCAGGATGTTCAGACGACTAACCTGAATCTCGCACACTGGGAAATGGATGTCTGATGCTCTCAGAATCACTCAATCTCCTCTGAATCCGCTCTGGAACTCACCGTAGCAGAAGGTACAAATGAGGTGGCAATGTGGGCCCTACAGCTATATATATCCGTTTTGCCAAACTTCCACTCACCATTCCGGGAGCCCACGACGTCCATTTTTCGAACCGTCTTCAGCCACGGGATCAGCGTCCCGTCGCCTATATCATGACTATCTTTGGGCCACTTTTTTCTCGGAGCCCCCAGGGTGCCTTTTTTCCACATCATTGCCAGGTACGCATGCGCATTGTCACATTTGTCAAATACAAGCTCATACCTTTGATCCTCTTCAGATATTGTTCACTTTGGGTATTTGGTTGTTTTGTGTGCAGGTACTTGCTCATCGGTCATCGACATCATCCCTTCAGGTATATATTCAACACTGGCATGTAGTCTATCCCACTAAATTGCACTTACATTTCCAGTCACACCCTCTGATATTAGCCTTTAGGATCCTCATTCCTGGCTCTGCAGTACCCAAACCTCCATTTGCATCTGTGGTACTGCAACCCGGTAGCATTCTCACCCACATGAGTTGTCCCATTCATAGCACCTTTTTTCACTTTTGACACTCATGCTGTTCTTCATTACCCTTTAGGGATGGGAGTCCCGGTAGTCTTACATCATGTTGCGAATCAACCACATACTTCTTCTCCTCATTTTGCTAGCTTCCCATATGGACTCCCAAATCATCGCTTTACGGTTATGTTCTTTTTTTACCTGCACCTCCGCAGGATCATGAACCCACCATTTCATCCACCATCAGTTTGCCCATCTGCGAACCTATCTTCATTTCACCTACCTCATACAGAAACTCGCCAATGGGGCCCCCACCCTTCATCAGTTTCCCATGACAATTCTGCCCTCCTTGGGGCACGCATTTCACACTGGGGCACCCGTTTCTGTATTTGTACATTTCTCCCCAAAATTATTTATTATTTATTATTTATTGTACAGACACCTTTATTTCCAGTCATTACATTCTTTGTCGTCACCGTTGGCGACCTGCTCTCTTTTGGCCACACACAACCCATGTCACCCTTGGTTGGAGCATTACTTATCATTTACCCTTGCCACATCGTCCATATCTTCAGAGTACCCCACAGGTCAGTTACCTCTACCCTCTAAATTTGTTTACCTTGTCCCGCCTCTGGCACAACTCAGCACCAGTCCTGTCGTCCCCCTGACACTCGACCTTGTTACACGGTTGCGGCCACTGTTTTCCTCATACATCCTCCAGCCAAGGGAAGTCTTGAGTCATCCCACTTCTTGACTTCGTCCATGTACCTCTGCCACCTCTTCACTTCAGTGGATTCCACGAAGCACCTTTTCGCTTCTAGGAGTCGCGTCCCCCTTTTGTCGACATCAACACACTTTTCCAGAAGGGCGACAGTATCTTGATTCTCATTCTCCTTTTTTCAATGAGAATCTCGGACGACACAAGGGGAAACACCATTGCTCCCTGCTGTCGTTGGCCCCCATAACATTCGACGCCAACACTTTCTCATGTTATGGTGGGTCTTACTTTGCGACTGTTGCAGTCATTTTGGTCCTTTGCCGAAGACCTCTGAACATGGTAGGGCCATCAATGCCCACATCCTCACTGCTACTTATGACAACGATCATTGCCTATTATTCAGAGTATGTTCCTTTGTAGAATTGTCTTCTGCCTTTCTCATTACCGCCCCTGAGGGTGCTGCAATTGTCTACACCAACATTTCCATCATCTTTTTTTAGAGTTACATCACACGAGCATGGAGCATGCCCGCCTCGTTTGTACACAATTGTATATTTTGTTCTCCGCACGTCTCTCAGAAGATCAAGATACTGGTTCCTTTTCTTTCCAATGGATCGCTCCGAAGGGTCCCACTCTTGCTTTCCTTTACAACCACACAGTAGAAGAAACATTGATGGATTTCGGCTATACGTTTTCTCCTAACCTCATCCATAAGGGGGCATCTATTATCACTGAAATTTCATCTGCACATGGCGATAAGAACTCAGCATCAGCAAAACAACAATGAAGTCACTCATGGCACTGAATTAATTTCACAGCACTCAAGAAGGGAAAAAACTATACAAAGTAACCAAAAATTGAAGGGCGCTTTACATCATCTTGATGCGTGCGCACATGCGCGGGACAAAAACGTGTTATTCGCGCATGCGCGCCCGACGCGCGACTGTCCACACAAAAAGCCGCGCATTTGCTAATACGGTGCATTAATTGCCTAGGTCGTCCTCTCGACTGCCTACAGACCGGCCCCCAAAGTGATTTTATCCTCAGATCAGAGTCGGATCTGAAAATTTGGCGATTAATGAACCCTAATGAGCCCCTATTCACACCGAGAGATGGTTACAAGACCGCCCTTGAAACAACTATAAAAGGCTGTGAGGACTCATTGTTTCAACAGGGAATTCAAAGCATTGTTATGCTGTCCAGATGATTCAGAGCTCAACCTTTGACAAACAACTCATCAATAGTGTAACCCAGAGTTCTTTCATCACTCAGTTCAGTTCTATTCAGTTGTAAGGAAAGCTTCGTGTTGAGGGCCCCGAAGAGCCTTCCGCTGGAGGGAGAAGGAACCCCTGGTCCCTCTCTTATGCGTGCGCTCTGGTTTCAATAAAGCACCTGCCTGAAACCTTGGATGACACATGTGTCTGATGTTTAATGTTCCTTGTCTATTTTTGTAATGTTATTTGCTTTCAGTTCGTAGTTAGATTATAGTTTGTTTCTGTTTCTATTAACCCTTTTGCTCCACAGCATCCTGTTCTGCCCTGCCAAGCCCAACAGGGCATGCTAGTGTTCCTATTTTTGCTCACCCGGTGATGATTCGAACATGAACAATCTGGTTGAGCTGGTAGTATGTGTCTAGCTTCTATACCCAAGCTCTGGCAGTGCATTTGCACTAGCAAAGTTGGGTCATTTTGCGACGACTATTTTGACCCTCTTGCGATGTTATGTCATGGAATTTGCGATGAATTTGGACTCTCTGGAATGTCGTTTTATGTCACGTGGCAATTGCGACAAAATTGAATAAATGTCGCAAGAGCGACACCCCTAGGGAACTTATCACAATTGTGACAAAAAATAAATATCGTCGCCAATACGACAATTTAGGCAAAAATGTGAAACCAACATTTTGTCTCAATCACGACGACCCTTGCGACGACAACTTTTGTTGTTTACATAGCAAAACTGTCACAACAATTCAAGTTGTTTTCTCAAGTGCGGCGACAACTTTTTGTTGTTTACATAACAAAACTATCCCAGCTATTTAAGGTGTCGTCTCAAGTGCGACGATAACTTTTCGTTGTTTACATAACAAAACTGTCGCAGCTATTTAAGTTGTCGTCGCAAGTGCGATGACAACTTTTCATTGTTTACATAGCAAAACATTCACAACTATTTAAGTTGTCGTCGCAAGTGCGATGACAACTTTTCGTTGTTTACATAGCAAAACTATTGCATCTATTTAAGTTGTCATCACAAGTGCGATGACAACTTCCGTTGTTTATATACCAAAATTGTCGCAACTATTTAAGTTGTTGTCGCACTTGAGATGACAACTTCTGTTGTTTATATAACAAAACCGTCGCAACTATTTAAGTTGTCATCGCAAGTTAGATGAACAATATTTATTTAAAAAAAATAAAAAAAATAAAAAAAATTATTTGATTTAATATTAGTATTAATACAGGATGCAAATGAAGAGCTTAATGATCTTATTAGAAGAGTTTATCAGATAATTAAGGTGCAACAAACCAAAGAACAAGTGAATGAGAGATTCCAAGAATATCAAAATAAGATGAAAATTATTTTTGATAGAAGAGTTAAAGAGAGATTTTACTCTTTTACTCCATGAGATTTGGTGCCACATCAATGTTACCAAGGAAGAAGATGGTAAAGTCAACGATATTAATGGAATAGGGCATCGAGGGACAATTATGCCACAAGATATTATCAAATATTTAAGGAATCAAAGGAAAGGAAGCTATCAAAGAATGACACTGAAAAGAACTAAATATGGATGGTTGAATAATCATATTGTATGAGAGCATAAATATAAGTAACTCAATTACTTGGTTTCATCACATGCAAAAGATTTAGCCACAAATCTTTTAGGATAGTTTTTCAAATGGGGGTACTTATGTTATGACCCAATGGGGGGTATATATGGGGTTGAATGTATATGTAATTATATTGAATGTATATGTAATGGTGTTAAATGTATATTAAATAGGGGGAAATCTAATAGAGGGGCCACATGTGAAATGAGTGAGAATATGTATATATAGAGATCAATATAGTTATTATCGGGAAACATTTGAACATATAATTTGGATATATGGATGTACTTGGGTTATTTGGAGGAATTTGTTCCTAACTATAAGGAAGTTGTGCTCCACACTCACATTTGGTGTACACTGTGTATATTGACTGAGAGTGTTATTTTGAGTATTTGGACAATAATTCTTACTTACCCCATGGATTTTTCTTCTAGATATATACTAAGGGAAATTGGTTTACATGGTGTAATCAACAAAAACTGAAATCAATTTTATAATTGTCAAGTTTCTTGTTAGTTCAAACAATATTTTTCTTGACAAGCATTATCTTGTTAAAGTGTTGCCATCCTCTTTATTTGGTCATCTTGAAGTCATTGTGCATTTTTCTCTAAAAGAAGGTTTCATTTTTAATAAATCTTATTCTGATTATAATATGAATGATTTTTTCTTAATAACCAAGCTTGTATGGAGATGATTTCATTCATTTTGGAGAGTGGTAGTTTATGTTCCTAATATTTCTTTATCCCTAAGACCAATATATGGCATGCCCATTATATTGTTTCCATGCTTTGACTACAATGCACACCAACCATCCAACTTAAACTCACATCAAACCAAGGTTGTGAGACTTGGGATTGACGAAAAGTCAATGAGTTTGGGATATGGAAAAACTTGGCAACTTGGCAAAAATCAGTTCAAAACTCTTCAAATAGAAACAACACTCAGAATACAAAAAATTTTGTGCAGAAAAAATATTAATGACATTTCCATCCTTGAAATCTATAAAATGATAGGTTTTCCATCAATTCATCTCATCAAATATGATAACAAAAAATCTAGCACTTAAAATTATCTTCAAAAACTTAAACATAAATCAAATAGATTGCATGGGACTATGACATCTTTGCAACAAATTCATTCTAGGTGGTGTTTCAGGTTGTTTGTTCCCCCCCTTTCATACTGTGGTTATAGTGTTTGCACTTGAGCTTCTTGTCATCATTCGATTCAAGTTTGAAGGCATGTTCTCATGCTTGATCAAACGACCTTTTGGAATTAGGAGCCATGGTTAGTCAAGATTCAATACAAAAAAGAGAAGAGTATATCACTGTAGGTTGATCCCTGAATTAAAAATGAGGATGAAATCTCCAAAATCAATTTTTCTGAAAATTAGAATACTTTCTTCAAAATTGGAATGCAATTGAAACTGAAGATCTAACATGTATATATCTTGGCTCTCCACCTCCTATTCGGTCTCCAGCCCACAAATACAAGTGTTCTCAAGACTCCAATTGAACCCCAAACAAGAATAACACAACCTGTTGAAAAAGTTTCAGTGTTCACAGTCCAACTGAAAACTCAAATCAATGAAGATAAAATGACCAAATGAGTGAAATGCATCTTGTTTTTGGGTTATATGCCTTTAGGGTTTCCTTTGATGTGTTCTTGCTCATATTTCTCCCTCCAAAAAACACATTTTGGCCTTTTCTCCAAGTCAATTCCATGTGGGATCCATCTTTGCTTAATGGGCGAGTTTTTTCATGTTTCAACAAGTCTAACAAGTTCGAGTCGGGTTCAACAGGTTTTGGCAAGTTTCATTTATAGGAAAGTTTCACAACAAGTTTTCACTGGTTATTCATTTCAGCATTGACCCAACAAACTCACAGACCTTTGACATGTCTCACAACATTGCTTCAAACCAAGGTTGTGAGACTCAGACTCAACAAAAACTTGGCCAACTTGGGACTGGGCAAAATTTGACGACTCAACAAGACTTGACAAAACTCTAAATTGAAAATTAAAATCAAATTTAATTAAAAAAAACTCTCAAAGTACAAGAAATTTTATGCAAAAAAAACAATATCACATTTTCATCCATAAATCTATAAAACAACAGTTTATTTGTCAATTCATCTCATCAAATATGATAATATAAAATTTGGCACTTGAAATGTGTTCAAAAACTGAACCATAAATCAAAATTTCAAATAGCTTGGAATCCATCAAATAATAACAAGTTCAACAATTCAACTATTGTACTACATAAATCATGACATAATCATAAACTCAAAATATACAATGTCTCCAATCTCGAGTATCATTTATTTTGTTTCCTTCATTTGATCTTGAAGCATGATAGTGTGAATGTATTTTAGGAGATATCAAAGCATGAGATTGAAGGTATTATAGCAAATCCCACTAAAACAAGTTTCCTTGTTCACAGTCACACTATAGATTGAAACACAATCATTCAAGAATAAATGAGAAAATGAGTTATATGCCTTTAGGGTTTCATTAGAGGAGTTCAAGGTTTTTTTTTCCCTCCAAAACCCTGTCTAGGCCCTTTCTCCAAGTGCTTTGCATGTGGGGTCCGTGTTTACCTATTAGGGGTCAAAATCACGAGCTTTATGCAAGTTCTAGCAAGTTTCCATGGGTTCCAACAAGTTTCATGAGATTTTATAGTCTCTACAAGTTTTTTCCACTAACCTACAGTGAGTAGCTTCAAATTCAAGGGACGAGAAAGAATCTAGATTACCTTTCTCTTAAACACATCCTCGCATTGGCCATACAATTGTGGCATGCACAGAATAACACACCAACCCTGTTTAGTTTTGTGAACATTCAAAAGCTCATGACAATGTTTCTTGAATTTACTAGAACAACTTCAATAATTAGGATTCTTTATCAAGAGTATGATACTATATGGCATAGTTATCATACCTAAATATGGTTCTCACATGATATCCATGACTTTATTTTGCAGAGGTTTTTAAGGAAACATGATATCTACCCTATTGCTCGTAGATGATGACATCCTCCTAGTCTCCTTACAAGAACAATGAAATATGATTGTTATTACATTTTTGGGCAAGGCTAAGCAATTTGAGTTCAACCTTGGTAAGACCATGTCATGATTTTCAACACCACCAATGAAGCACTACTGAAATAACATTTCACTTTTGCCTTCAAAATATTTCAAGGCCAAGACTAAGTTTATGCCCAATAAATAAAGATTAGTCTTCTTAAAGGTTGTGCAATGTTTATGCATATAGGTAAGTATATATGTATACATGGGTATGAGTACATAAACAAACAAGTGCCATGAAATAGCCCTCCACTTATTCACTTCTATTATATAGTCACTTGACAACAATTTAGGTAATAAAACATATAATGCTTCGTTATATGCACTTTATGTTAGATTTGGTAGCTCTGAGGTACTTCCACATAGGTCGTGCCCAACATGCGGAAGTGACCAAGAACATTTCTCCCTAGTGACTTTATAAAGTGATTTTATAAAGTTAAGTTGAGATTTTATTTTTTAATGTGTAAAAGTGACTTTATGAGGTTGTTGACCAATTTAGTGACTTAAGTGACCTCAACGAATGATTAAGTCGTGACCGTTGATCTCATGAGGGAAAGATTATATCTTGACCATCAATCTCATTGGGAGACCAAGTGTTAAAGGAGTTACACATTGGAAATTGCATAAAGGCATCACTTGAGGGAGAGAGGGCATTTGTTCATGGTTGGAGATTCACCATTATGCCTCGATACAACGAAAACAGAGAAGGGCTTTACGAAGGCTCCTAAGGTTCGTTTACCTGCTAGTGCTTGGTCCTAATTTTGTAGCCGCCATCATAGAATGAAGAGAGAAAATAAATCCAAAGCTAGCCGTCGTAAACTTAGAGGCTACCCCTCCACTTCGTTAAAATAGAGGAAGTCATGGTTGCAAACACTTTGAGGAGAGCTTGAGCAGGAAGGTGAAGAGTCACTTTTCTCAAGAAAGAGATTGAGCTCATGGAGAAGTGAGAGTAACAACAAGAGGAGGGCGCATTCTCCAAGGGAAAGAGGGAGGTTCGTACAACTAGAGGAGGGGCATAATTTCCAAGGAAGGAGAGGGTTCGTACAACTGAAGGAGGGCATGATTTTAAAGAGGAGAAGAGGGCACATTTTTCCAGAAATTACAACATTAAATGCTGAGTTGAAAGTAGTGAAAAGGGAGGTTGTACATTAGTGTTTAGAGGCCGTACAACAACATAGAGGCACAAAAATCGAGGCAAGAGGATGGAACAATTTTCTAAGTGTTTGGATGTATGAAATTAATGCAGAACAATATTGCTAATGTGCATAGATATCAAGATTTTATTTGTTGTTAAAAGGACTGTACATTGCAAAAAATGAAGATTGTTTTGTGTGGTTTTTAGCACACAAATCGAGGAGGTTTGTTGGCACATTTTTCAAGAATTGTTGTTGTTGATTACTTGTTGTTGTAAACTCTAATATGAAATTTCTCTGAGCTCAATAAGAAAAATCTCCTTGAATAGGTTTTCCCAAGTTGGGTTTTTTCCAGGGGCATTGCCTATAAATTACTAGTGTTATATGGAGTGATTTATTTGTTGTTAATTATTATTTCCACTGCTATTTTAGTTTCATATCTCTGTCATATAGTATTTCTGATTTATTGTTGAAGATTTATAGAAGGTTGAAATATGTTTATGACTTAGTATATATCTGAGCTAAAATTTCTACATGGTATTAGAACTGGTGCTCTGAGGTTCAATAGACAAGAGAGTTGGCACTTGATTTGCAGTGCGTTGTAAAGGGTTTTTTCCTGGAAGAAGGGAAGGGAAGAAAGTAAATGAATATATGCAACATAATCCAAAGAATACTATGAATCATTAAGATATGCAACATAACATGTTGTCTATAGGGAATCATGAACCTTTGAGTGAGATATGGGTATTGTTATAATATTTTGTGTATCAAAGATGGCTATGAAGGATTTAACCATGGTTGGGGGATAAATCCAAGGAATTTTGCCTTGAACAAATATTATTGGGTTAATAGTCCATGATTAAAGCCATGAACTACAACATGAAACATTTAAAGGAAATCTTTTGCATATGGGTTGGATGAAGTTTCCATTAGGAATTTTTGTGTAGTAGGGATTTATGTTGGGGCCTTGACCATGATTAGCTGATGAAAATAGGGTCCTTAATCCATAAAGTATGATCAAGGCCTTTAACTACAACATCATCCCTTTAAAGGGGATATTTTTCATATGAATGAGAAAGGGTTTCCATTAAGAATTTTTGTGTAGCCGGGATGGGTCTTCGGGCCCTGACCATGATTAGGGGATGAAAATAAGGTCCTTAATCTGTAAATGAGTGTAACTAGTCTTATGGGACATGGAGTATTCTTCAAACAACTAAAAAAAAACTTTTAGAAATTAACTTTGTCGTGGAGGTGACCACCCTTCAAACGTGCATTTTTCAAATACATTAAAAGGTTAAATGACTAAATAATGGCTAAACATATATGACCACCCATATTGCTTGATTATGTCATCGCTCTATGATTTCAATGTTCAACTTGTTACATTCACATTCTCAATCAAGGTATTTAGCATGTTTATGCATGGAAACGATTCCTCTTTGTATCCCACCTTGTGGAATCACAAGACCTTAACATTGAAATCCTTGGGTTCCTGTCCTTGGCTTATTTTTCTGCTTGCAATGATTTGTGGAAGGTTCAACATCATTTTACATATCATAGAGGAATGAATAAGTAGGATTTGAGGCAATGTTGAGTATCAACACCATGTCCATGACACAATGGAAAGACACAATGAAAAGAATTGTAATGCTCTTTGTCATTAAGTGTATAACAAAATTACATTCACATATATATAGAAGCCATAGAAATAGCCTTGTGTATATTATCAACTATATAATGTACATCTAACTGTCTTATAAAATTATTACATGACATCATGAATTTCTTTTAGTCTTCTTTTTTGCTTTCCAGTTCTTAAGAAAATCATCCACATCCATGTCTTCGTTTACTGGGTTCTCATCAGCAAATGATGTTGTTTCAGTCCTTTCACACCGAGTACATTTGGTTTCATACCCATGGCATGGATGTTGCTGTGAGGGGCCATCACCTAAAAAATAAGTAAATATTAAATTTATATGGCCAATTTTTAAATATCATTGAAGTAGTTCATTAATATTAAAAAAAAACTCTGCAATGTAATTATTTACCAGGTCCCCTAGTCGGCATTGTTGGAATGGCTTCTGTCCTGTTCACCTGATCTTCAGGTCGAGAATGATCATCTATGACATTCTCTGCCATTGAAACGTCAAAATTTATAAGTACAAAATTATTAAGTATATGATTAATATATAGACATTTTACCGTCGTGGCCCTTAGTCACAGGAACATCTTGGGGCTGCACCTCACTGGGATGGGGCTGTTGAGGAGCACTATGATCTTCTGGTGACGTTTCACTATCAACGCTATGTTTTTTAGTACTAATGGTTTCGTTGATAGCGCTGCTCCCCTGATTAAAACAAAGTAAGACATTAAATTATGGACGATATCAAACATTTACGTATTTTATAAGTAACAAAAGGTTAATGTGGACTTATTTTTATTTACCTTACCCCGCAAATTGGATCTTGGGGTCTGCCTCATGATTTTCCTACGATCAACCACAACTTTATAACCATACTTGTAACCAAGTTGGAGGTCTTCCTCCGTGGTTTCTGTTCCGAAGTCGTCACCCTGCATTGCATAAGGGTATGGTTTTTTAATGTTTTTTGCTGCAATTACCTTAAAGTTGTAAGGTGATACAAATGATATTCTTAAGATGTTCGAGTACTTATGATTCGTGACTGTAACCTCGAGTAGCCGCCCTGGCCTATCTTGTGTTGGCCATGTTTGGAAATCCTTGCTTTGGTTGCCTTCGAAGTGTCAGGCAACCTATCATCAAAATATTCAAGTATGTTATATATAACCACACTTTTATTTAGATCTAAAGAAAAATAAAGCTAGTATTGAATTCAAAAATTTGTAATTTACCTTTGTGTACCAGTTATTTGTTCTCCTGATTTTTTCAAAATCTTCTCTTTTGCATCATCAATGATCGCCTTCCACTCCCTCTCTAGAATTGAGGGAGGACGCTCATACCTATGATTTCTTGCCAAACTTCATCTATAAACATCTTGGGTATATTTTAAATATTCACCTATTGCAGATGTGACCGCTTTTGTATTGAATGTGTCTACACCAAAGAGGCCTTCAAGATAATCCATAAGTTACTTTTTGAGGTTGGAATTCTGGCAATTCCACCTCATGCGTAAGTTTTCCCCAAAAATAGACAATGCCTTGCTCTCTACGTGCCTATAAAAAAGGTCATTTCCTACACACAAAAAGATATGATCATTAATTTTAAATTAATAATCTAGATGATTTCTGTATGAGGACAACATTAAATGATTAAAATATGAATTAAAACTACCTGGGAGTCTTGATTGTTTTAATGGAAGTCCATTATCGTTGACCAAAAATGTGCATGGAAGGGTCCCCGTGCTTGTCACACGTCTAGCTCCAGGAAATGCAACCATTTCAACCACATCACTATGATCCTCATCTCTACCACAATCTCTAGACTCTGATCGAGGTGTGGATGCCTGTCAGTGCGTGTAATGGCTCCTATCTAAATGAGGTGTGGAAGATGGAGAAGTAAATAGTGCTCTAGCAGTTGTATGACCGCTCGCATCAGGACTCTGTAGCGTCACTACTATGAACCTTGGGTTGAATAGGCTCCAAATATTCATTTATAAAAAATAAAATGTTTTTTTGTGAGATAATGTAAAAGTTAAAGAACAAAGTATCATAATTGAACATATGATTGCATTAAAAAAATAAATTAAATTATGGTTATTACCTTATATGTGTTAAGTTGTGACATAAAGAGCTTGATCCTTTCTTTGACGTCTGGGGTTTGTTCTGGGCGATCTAACAAGCTAACAAGTTCCTTGTTAGCTTTAATGATCTTTTTTTTTTAATAAGAGCATTGGATCAACGCAAGAATAAAACCCCTCCTTATCGGCGGAATCATGATCCACATGGCCTGCTGACTACATATAATTTCAGCAAAAACAATGTTATTTCAATTGCACACTATTAGTCAATGTTTGTATTCGATTCAAATGGTAATCCACTAATAACTCTTCCCTGGGAGCTATCTTTTTTATTGCGCACATGACTACCAGATTCTCTTCACGTCCCTCAAATATGCAATTCGGTTGTTTGTTTGTTGTCCCGAGTCGTGTGTTGTTTATAAACACTACGATATTGCCAGAAGCTTTAGGCCTTCCATCAATATAGATAGTCGCTCCCTTATTTTTATCCTTGTTTATTAGTTGTATATAATTTGCGACGAGTGCATATCTTCGCATACTTCGTATGTACCGGACTAGCCACATCCAATCGTTATAATTGTAACACGGTCTGACATAGTCCATCAATTCAGTTACTGTATTGTATTTTACAATTGTTCCGTCCATTGAAAATAGCCCCAAGCCATGCAGGGAGGATGGTGCAATGCGATATGTCCTATTGTTGACAACGAAGTCAATATCTATAGGAGGTAGTTCCTTAGGTACCCATTGCTTCACCAGATGTTTATACATGAGTGGAACATCTATGTCTCCTATGCTCTCATCACCATAAGAGCATGATCCTCCTTCGACAAGAAAAAATTTCATGCGTCTACAAAATTTTATTTTGACTTTTCACCTCTAGTCCTTATTTTCTTATCATATCTACTAGATGCAATCACATTTCCGGCCTCTATTTGTCCTAAGCTTTCCTCACTCGACGAAGAAATATTTGACAGGTACCTATTTTGTTGTACCTTCAGTTGCATGTGCACGTGTTGTTAGTTAGTAGTCCATCATCATATTCACAATTCTAAATAATTTTTTTATATCTTTAGCTTTGGATGCACAATTAGACTAGGGTGCAATTACCAATATTAGTGGTCAACCACCTAATTTAATGTGATATCCCTCTTGATTTTGGACATATTAAAAATATGAAAACACTAAGGACATGATAAATTTATCATATGGATCTAAGAAAAAAATAGTATTAAGGTTGTTGTTTGTTGGATTTGTGCAAAATGAACGTAAACAAAAAATTCTCACTTGAACTTGAGCAATGCCATAACTTCTAGAAATGGTATAGAAAAATATAAATACTAGACTAGGATAACCCAACTAGGCATCCTCTACTCAAGGAAGAGGAACCACACAACACAAAATGCCTCTAATTTTTGCAAACCCCCATATGTTGCATTGTCAACTCCCACAAGGCCATCCTAAACCCCAATACTATAGGGAAACAATAATAGTTTTGTAGGAATCAAAGAAACCTAGGGTTGAACATGGGACATAACAACATGAAACCCATATCACATACAAAAAGAAAATACACAAGGATAGATCCAAACCAAAAAACATGTTAACAAGGAAAACACATACTTTTCTATGTGCTAAAGACCAACTTAAAAAGAAAACACATATGGACAAATTCAATTTGAAGAACACTGTCACAAGGAAAACACATCCCTTTCTATGTGCCAAATACCAACAATTCCAACCAATCTACCAGTGTATGCAAGAGGTAGCAATGAAACTACCCACAATCCTATGGAAAAACAACCCTTCTCCATGAAATGTTTTACCACACATCGACAACCACTACAAAACACCATAATCGAGACCAAACCCAAGAGAGGAATTAAAAACATGGAACAACAACCAAATTCCAGAGTGCACCATGATCACCAAGACAACCACAACAAAAAACCATAATCGAGACCATAACCATGAAACCCATGGGAAACATAGAGCACCCACAAAATTTTAGGCTATGCCACAATGAGCACAATTCATGGCCCACTAAATTCTATAGTACACCATGATCTCTAAGAAAACCACGACCAATCACCATATTAGAGACTAGATATAGGAAACTCCATAGTGCACCACAACAACCAAGATAACCACAACCATATATCATAGTTGGTAATACATCTAAAAAACCCATGACAAGAACACACCACCCACCAAATTCTAGGCTACACCATGACAAGCATGGACCACCAAATCCTGACAACAACAAAAACACATGCTAAACCATATTGAACAAGGAAAATGAACATAAATTCCCTCATATTCATCTCATTTCCACCTCATGCATACCTTCGTACATGAATTGGTAACCTACAAGTTTTTTGAAAAATGGAAAATAAACATATATTCCCTCATATTCATCTAATTTCCACCTCCTTCCACCTTCATATATGAATAGGTAGCCTCCATTTCCCTCATATTCATCTAATTTCCACCTCCTTCCACCTTCATATATGAATAGGTAGCCTTCATTAAAACTTACAGAGTTGAATAGGTAGCCTCTATTAAAACTTATAGAGTTGAAGGAAAATTATTATTTTTAGCTTTTGAAATAATACCCTAGAAATCCCAAGAGACATTTCCTCAAATCCAATAAGAAAAACAATAAATCCACATATTAAATATTCTCAAAACCTAGATTAATATGGAATTTTCAAATGTCCTAGGTAAACTTAAGAAATATTTTTCTATTTTGTAGATGTACGATTGAACCAATAGAGAGAAAGTGTACATGGAGCTAAAAATCCCATGTAGCGACTAATTGGACCAATAAAGAGAAAGTTCATAACACACGAGATAAAAGTCCCATATAGGGACTAATTGGACCAACAAAGAGAAAGTACAAAAAACATAAGCTTAAAGTCCCACGTAGGGGGGTCTATTGAAGGATAATTTGCTTTTATTCACCCAAATTGGTTGTAATATCTCTAGTTTATAGGTAGCATGGAGAGCCATAGCCAACCTGGACACTACCCCTATTGTAAAATAATATAAATCTATCATTTTCTTCGTAAACATGAGGACCTATTTGCTGAGAACCAAGCCTCTATCTTCTCATCTATTACTAGAATCCATGTTCAGGAAGATAATCATAATTGTCAGGCTTTTGTATTAATGATTTTAATTACCTGAAAACACTAGATTGTCAAACCAGGGTAAGTAAACTTAGAGCTGCTACACTATATGTCTTGGTAAGATTCTAATTTCTACCTAAATGCTATTCTAAGAAGAAAACATAAACTTACTCTCATAAATTGAATCCTAATGATTATCTTAAAACTAATCATATCTTGTCTAATCGATCAAATGGAAATAATTCTAAGTTAATCAAATGTATCTCTCTTCCTAATCCAAAGAAATCATCCAATGCTATCTACCATTAACTAAACACCTAATCATCAAAATATCTATCTTGACCATAAAAGACAAAACATTTTAAAAACCTTCTATTTAATCTAATTACCAAGCAATTCTAAATCTAACAAAAGTGAAACTAATCAATGTCCTGTTTTACCCTAGAAATATTGGAAGCTTCCTTTAACCAAACCACAAGTGAACTACCCCAAAAGCAGAGTAAATCTAAGTTCAAATCTAACTTCAAATCATGATTAAACTAGAAACTTAAAAACAGAGTGAATCTAAACTAATTTAAGAGAGCTTTATCAGTAATCAAATTCCACAACTGGTAGGCAACTCATTCTAATATTCAATGATCTACGAGATAATGCTAAATTAAGAATGAACTAAACAAAATCGATTCAAGACATAAATTTACAGAACAACTTCAAGTTAAAAATAACTCACACGCAGATTCTAAAACTAGAAACGAACTAACTATACTATAGAAAAGAGAAAGCGAATTGAACCTGTTGGCGGGCCCAACCAAGAGGTGAAATCGCCCTAAAACGAAACCAGAACTAAATAAACTCAGTCCATGCATAACTGTATCATTCCTCATGCTCCATAATTCGAAAATAAACTCAAGTCATTTAACAGGAAAGATAATATAGCGCACAGAAATTGTATTAACAACAATGTCACATAACATAAAATACCATAACATGTTTCTTGAGAGAGAGATCCGAGTTTATATAGATCTTCTCCACATCTACAGTCGTGAATTCTCCCAAAATAGACTTGGACATAGGTACATTTAATTAAGTGAATCTTAGATCCAAAAATGACTCAAAGTTCGTTAAAACTAAGTTCACAGCTTCATGACACGAAGTGTCAAGAAGCGTGAACTATAAAATAGAGATAAGCAACATAACAAACAGTTCTATAATTCTGCTCCGAGTCATCACATTCTGTTCTTTCGAAATTAAATTCGAGATTTGAAATCTGAGCCATAACTCGATCAATCATATGCATCGGAACTGCCATTCCAATCTGGAAATATTGTGCAAATATTTGACATCTCCACTAAGTGCAAGCCGGTACCTGGTACTGATAAATCTGTTTCAAGGAAACAAGTACCTAACTCATGCAACATTAGTATCAATATCGGTTTAAAGTATCGAAATACATTAAAAATAATTTAAATCATATGAATACCTTGAATAGCTCCATTTAGGGCAAAATGATGTGAAATGTATCAAGGTAATGGCCAGAAAGGAATGATACTGGATATGGAATGGGGGTATATCTGACATGATATAGGCAAAAATATGGTCAAAATTGGAGACTAACATTCCCCCAAGCTGAAGAATTTGCCTGTCCTTAGGCAACAAAAAGGTCAAAAACTAAGATTCATCAGAGTGTTGCAGTAGCTGCAACCAACATTTGCAATCTCTCATGCTTCTTTATGTTTCTGATTTCCTTCTTAAGAACCTGACTAATGGTAATGTGCTTCCTGGCAATCCTCTGCAACCTTTTATTCTTCTGCAAAAGAGATTTATTTTTCTGTTTTAATCACTCGATCTTTGCCGAGAAGTGAGTTTGCCTGAGCTTCATAAGTTCATTTTATGTTTTTATATGCCGATCCAGTATGGCATATTCATGTAACTTTTCTTTTAACCTGTGATTCTTGTTTTCTAATATGACAACCATTGGTTGCAAAGATCTACTGGAAGAGATTTCACAATAAGATTCGAATGTCTTACAACGACCTTGTTCTGTTTGAGGGATGGATTCATGAGTGAACTCATGAGGTATTTGAACAGGGGTATCGACTGGGCTAGACTCATGAGTGAACTCATCATGTTCTTGAGCAGGGGTATCGACTGGGCTGGACTTAGGGGTGAACTCATCAGGTTCTTAAGCAGGGGTATCAACTGGTATCTCAACTAGTTTGTCCTGCTCAATTTCTTTGGGCACATTCCCTTGTTGATTGACTTCATGAACCTTTCTAATCAATTGAGAGAGAGTCCATGTCATCTCAAAAGACTCTGGAGCATCCTCATGATCAGTCATACTTTTCATTCTTTCCTGTAATGGATAACTAGGCACAAAGTTACCCATATATGAAAATGTGCATTTACGTTTAGGGTTCCTTCTAGGTTTGACGATTAACTCTTCGAGCTCTTCCACATCAATAACATTTTTAGTAGTTGGAGCAGAAATCTGAGCTTCAACATTTACATCTGTATGGACACTATTTTCTATTTTTTCACGGCTAGTTTCCACATCATCATGGCTTTGGACATCAAACGAGTGTTCAGTGATAGGATTATCATCATTGGCCTCAATATTACAATCTGGTGTATAATCAGGATCATGACAACCTTTGTCTAGGGTTTTAACAACTTTCTTCTTAGAACTCGAATTCTTGTGTGTAGCAATTGACTCAATGGTTTTATCCTTAGAATTTTCAGAAGATAGGGTTTTTATAACAAACATGTCCCAGGATTCTTGTTTGTGGGATAATGCGATCTTAACTAGAATTTTTACAAGACCAAAATGAAACAGACTGCCCCTAAAATCTTTTGCTTTGTGAACTTGTTCTGACATTCTCTTCAAACTTTTCAACAAAAAATAGGGGATGTTCACCAAATGGTTACCTTTAAAATGTCGTAAGAGCCGGGCTTGACAGGGGAACACAATCGTGTATCGGCCTTCACAGGTGAGGTAGCGTTGAAGTATGGATAGCAATTGAGCCCATTTTGGTTCCAACCACGACCTCTAGGTACCCTCTGACCATTGGGTGCAGAGCTTTTTGTCTAATAGCTGTCCCTTTGTCCATTTCTGACCAATACTGGGCAACTGTATTGCTTCAGAAATGAACCGCTCTGCTTCTTCAAATTCCAACTCGCCCACTTTAGCCAGTCCACCATGAAAGTGTAGAGCAAATTGAAGTGTAATCTGATCATCATACCTGTCAAATTTATTGAAGAACGACTCCCATCTAGCTTTCTGAAAGATGTGTTTGGTGGCTTCATACTCAGGAAGAGCCTCCAAATCTGCATAAGTCTCAGGTTCGTGGCAATTCGCCACCATGATGCTACTCAATATAACAGGAAATGTTCAAAGGTAAGCAAGGGAATTGGATGAGGGCATCAGAGGAGTAGATTATTATGTATGAAATAGGCCATGTGATGTATTATGGAAAGACGTTTTAAAATGTCGTGAGGATCACTAGCATGTAAAGAAATGATGACGGTTGTACTTCTTTGTTAAAATATCATTTCACATGAGTCGTGTCAAATTCAACCATTATAATGTAGTTCGGTCTTCATGGCACAAAGTGTCAAAAAGAATTGAACTCAACATTGAAGTACAGAGTATAGAAATGATGAATTATCACACGAAAATGTCATGGAGTACCGAGGCAGTCATAGTTCAAGTTATTAATATGTATTTTAATAAATTAAACTAACATGAAACCATACTTACCTGAGCTCGATTACTTATTCCCTTTCATGCTGTGTTTTCTTACTGCAGAAGTTCTGAAACCAATTCTGAATCTGGAGAACGCCAAAGTTTTAACTGGAATCTATGTTGCTGATAGCCACTGTGAATGATTAACTCTGTTTGGTACTAACTGGTACTGAGAAAATAAACCGAGATCTGTAAAGAAATCTGAACCAGAAATAATTGTAGCGAAGACATCCGAAATAAGATAGAAAATAATCCATCTGTCGAGCTTCAAACTCTGTATTTGGAAACTACTGTAGCTGGGTGAGTGCAACATAACCATTCTGAGATGTAAAAGATTTCATGTTTTTGAAGCAATTTAACTGCTGGCTATCCCTGAACCTATCTCCTGCTTATTCCTGAAAGGAATCAACCAAATTATGTCTTCTACAACAACTTCAAATCTTTAACCCATGGTACAATTCTTATTTGTATGAATAAATGTTCTGAAGTCGAACACAAAAAGAAATCATTGGATTACCGGCCATTGATGAATGCCGTTAACCAATGCGAGATGACCCACCATTGATGTCAATGGGTCTCAAGGTACCTATAGTACATCCTAACAGGTACAAATAAGGGTCTTGGTGTCGAGTCACCTGTAGGATCTATCAACCAAGAGACATTGATGTATTCCCATGGATGTTAGCAAGGAAATCTGCCATTGAGGCATGCAGATTCCAGGGTACTAAATAGTCTCTAATATCTACTCCAGATAATGTGTTGATGTCGATGGAGTGAGACTTGTTGGAAGGTGGACCTTAATGTATCCCACATCATCCAACGTGAGTGCGGATATAAATTTTGTAGAAAATGATTTTGGTGGAACAGTAATTACTTACTTGTGGATTCTATGAGCCCAAGTTAGTATATGCTCATTGCTTTCTCATGTTTTGAGAGTCTGAGAAAATGCTAAAAGAAAACTCTAGGGGGGTTTCTTTCCCATCATAATCTATCAGGCCTGGTAAATAATAATCCTATCCCTGATAAATGCCCCTTTCATACTTTAATGAGCAATTCAAAGGGAGCAAATGAGCTCAAATTTATTAATTTCAAAACAAGACAATATATATTGATAAAAAATTTCGCAAAATAAAATGATCTTACCTTCTTACCTGTTGCGAAAAAGTGATGAAATTCAATTCTGTACTTGCTTAAAAAATCCTGTAAAACTGAGAACAATATGTCAACATATCTAGAATGTTTATTATTATTATTATAATATATATATATATATATATATATATATATTTTTTTTTTTTGTTTTTATTATTTACAAAAATGATCAAGGATTAGAAGGAGGAGAAGACTCTTCTCCTACTATCTTTATTTCTGGTTGTTTAGACATTTCCTATAGAAAATCATCTCTAGACAAGGGTTTGTTATATACTTTTAATCGATGTCCATTTACTACAAAGGAATTTTGAGAATCATCTATGGTCTTGATTCTGATAGATCCATTATCAAAAATAGTTTCCACTTCATAAGGTCCCAGCCATCGTGTCGTAAGTTTTCCTTTAAAAGTTTTATATTTGGAATCAAATAGCAATGCCCAATCTCTTGGTTGAAAATGTTTCTTCTTAATGTATTTATCATGCCATTTGCTACATTGATTTTGTATGAGGATAGTTCTTTGAAGAGCATCTTGCCTAATTTCTCCCAATTTGTTTAATTGCATAATTCTCTGTTTCTGTGCCTCATCCAAGTTTAAACCCAATTCTACTGCTATGCGGAAGGTATGAATCTGAAATTCTATGGGAAGGAGAATTTTCTTGCCATATACCAATTCATAAGGGGTATGACCAGTGGTATTTCTCCACATAGTCCTGTATGCCCATAAAGCCTCTCGAAGTCTATCCACCCAATCTTTGTGATGTAAATGTATTGTCTTGGTCAGAATAACTTCCAAAACCTTATTTGTGGATTCCACTTTCCCATTGGCTTGTGGATGGTATGGGGAAGACTTACAGTGTTTTATACCATATTTATCTGTGAGCTCCTTCATCAGTTTAGAAGTGAATTGAGCACCTTGATCAGTAACAATCTCTCATGGAACACCAAAGCGGGTAAAGATATATTCATAAATACATTCAACCACTGATTTCTTAGTTGCTTGATATAAGGATTTTGCCTCTACCTACTTGGTCACAAAATCTGTACAAACTAAGATGTACTTCTTCTTCCTAGACATTGGGGAAATTGGTCCTACAAAATCAAGTGACCATTTATCAAATGGTTCAATCACAACCTGCAGTCGTAAGGGCATCTCGTCTCCTATGGTAGGCCTCCCCATCCTCTGACAACTATCGCAACTTCTTACATATCTTGTTGCATCTTTAAACAATGTCATCCAATAATATCCTAATTGTAAGACTTTATATGCCGTTCTCTTATCAGAGAAGTGTCCTCCACATGGCCTGTCATGACAGGCCTGAAGGATATCGGGAATCTCATCTTCCCGAACACATCTCCTAATGATCATATCAGGACTTATGTAGAAAATATCACTCCCTACCCAAGAGTAATAAGCACTCTGCTGGACAATTCTTCTCTTTTGTGGTGATGACAAATGAGCTGGTAGTCTCCCTGAGGCTAAATAGTTTTCCGTATCTGCAAACCAAGGGGTCTTAACAACTACTGCAAATATATGTTCATCAGGGAAATTATCATTCACTGGAATGTCAGTACTTTCTTGAGAAATACGAGAAAGAAAATCCGCAACTACATTTTTTTTTCCTGGCCGATCAACTATAGTGATGTTAAATTCTTGAAGTAACAAAAGCCATCGTGTGATCCTTCCGGTAGTAACTGGTTTGTTCATAAAAAATCTAATAGCAGAATGGTCGGTATGTACAAAGACTTCATACCCAGTGATGTAATGTTGGAATTTATTAAAGGCATGAACTACAACCAAGAATTCCTTTTCTGTCACAGTGTAGTTCATTTCAGGAGGAGTAAGGTTTTTGCTAGTAAAGTAAATAGCATAATTTTGTTGGTTTTCTTTTTGTCCAAGCACTCCTCCTAGAGAAGTATCTGAGGCATTAGTTGAAATATGGAAGGAAAGAGACCAATTTGGCCCTCGTAAAATTGGTGCCATGGACAATTTTGCTTTCAAAGTTTCAAAAGCATTTTGACAATTGTTATCCCAACAAAATTCTGCATCCTTTGCTAACAGTTTAAACATGGGGCTGACTGTCTTTGTAAAGTTTTCAATAAACCAACGATAATATCTAGCATGCCCCAAAAAACTTCGCACATCTTTTTGGGTTTTTGGAGAGGAAAGATTAACTATTACTTCAATCTTAGCTGGATCGACTTTAATTCCTTCTGCAGAGAAATGATGACCCAACACTATTCCCCCAGTTAATAGAATTTTACATTTTTCGTGACTAAGGGATAAATTAGATTCCTGACAACGAAACAAGACTTTCTCAAGATTGTTTATGGCTTCTTCGAAAGTGTTTCCATAAACAATAAAATCGTCCATGTACACTTCCACACAATCATGAATTAAATCAACAAAAATCCCAAGGATTGCTCTCTGAAATGTAGCAGGAGCATTGCATAATCCAAAAGGTAGCACTTTATAGGCATAATTGCACCAAGGACATGTGAATGTGGTTTTGTCCTGGTCGTCATGAGCAATTTGAATCTGATTGTTTCCACTATACCCATCGAGAAAGGAAAAGTACTTTTTCCCAACCAAGGTATCCAAGACCTGATCTATAAAAGGCAAGGGAAAGTAGTCCTTCAGGGTTGCCTTATTCAACCCCCTAAAGTCTACACACATCCTCCATTTCCCCATCACTTTCTTAGGTACCACAACAAGGGGTGAAACCCACTTGCTATCAGAAATTGGACAAATGAACCCCATGTTTAATAATTTTTGTAACTCTTCTTTCACAAAATCTTTCAGGATTGGATTCATATGCCTCTGTGGTTGTCTTATTGGTGTTATATCTGGTTGGATATATATGTGGTGAATACAAGTATCAGGATGCACTCCTCTCATATCAGTGTACTCCCATGCAAATGCCCCTGACTGCTCTTTCAAAAGATTTGTTAACTGTTCCTGTTGGTTGAGACTTAATTAAGAATTGATGTATAGACATTTGCCTGGACTGATTTCTACTGGGATGGTATATGATCCTAGATGCTCATCAATGGTGAAAACAATAAGAATGACTCACTTCATTCTTGAAATTCCTCTCTGAAAATTTGATTGTATTGAAAATAGGTTTGTGGAAATTCGACATTTTCTGTCACAGAAAGAAATTGGCTTAAAATATCATCCTCTGTTGGTTATTGTAACGTGTGAAATTCATCAACAGAGAATAAAGGTTCTTCCTCATCATTCTCGTGATATGGACATTTTAGCCAACATAATTCTTCTATAACTGGTTGGGCAGGCGGAAAAAGAGTAAGCTTCTGCGAAGAAATGCCATTTGAGATGAACATATCCCCACCACGACATCGTATGAAAGCATTGGACGTAGCCAACCAAGGTCTTCCTAAAATGATTGGATAACCTTTCGTGGGATCTTTTGAGTGAATAATCATGAAGTCGATAGGATATTCCCATGAGGCTAATGTAACAAGAATGTCATCAACGACCCCATCAGGTTTTATAGTTGTTCTATCAGCAAGGTCAAGAACTGTAGGGGTAGGGCGCAGGAATTGACTTAGTTGTAATAGCTCAACTATATTGATGGTCATTATATTAATGGTTGCACCCAAGTCAACTAAAGTATTACCAATAGAAACATTATTGATAGTAACTGATACTATTGGGTTCCCAGGGTTGGCATACTTCACAATCTTAGGAGTTTCAGAGATATAATTCAATAATTGACCTACCAGGTGTATCGTGGGTGGATCTTTCTGTTTCCGACCTGGTTTCTTAATGCAAAGTTCTCTAATGGTCTTGGCGTAGATCGGAACATCTCTGATTGCTTGTAACAGTGGAATCTTAACACAATTTTTTTTAGTTCATTCATGATGTCAAACTCAGATTGAGCAATTGGTTTTTCAATAAGCAACCTCTCAGGAAAAGGAGGTGTTCGTGGAACCTGAGTTTGTATGTTTTGCTATGATTCAGATACTTTATTCTTTGGAATGATGACATCTTTTAAAGATACTTCATCTGATAAATCATCTATAGGTTCTTCTTCATGTTCTTGGATAATTACCTTCAGTGCTGTTCTTTTTACAGGTTGAGTTTTATTTAAAGTCTTCCCAGATCTCAACTGTATTTCTTGTATGGAAATGGGGTTTATGGTGTAAGCTGGGAAGTTTTGAAAATCAACATTATGGAGTGGCAGAGGTGGTCTGTTATTAGGATTTGGAATGGGTTGAGCGGGTAATATGGTGGGTCATGGTGGATTTGGAGGCTGCTAAGGAGTTTGTTGAATAGGTGGTAAAGGAGGTGGAGTAAATCCAGGAAATAACTGATGCATGTTTGGAGGGTATTGAGTACATGGATTCTGGGGAATTGGTACTGCATGTTATTGTTGATTATTTCCATAATTATGTTCTCTCCATCCCTGATACCAAGGTTGAGCAACAACATTTTGTGGTGGCCAATTTGGTCAGTTCCATGGGTGTTGCTGCTATTGAGGAAAAGGTGGATAATAGCCGGAAGGTTGTGGGGATGGTTCTTGATACATATTTATGTTCCTAGGTTGCCAAGGCCTCTTAGGTGCAGATGAAGCTCCTAGAGCTTCCCCTCCCTTATATATAGCTTGCAGTCCTAGTAAGGATGGACAATCTTCCGTTTTATGATTTTCAGTACAAATTGCACATACAGAAATATTGTCCAAAGGACATTCTTGTAGAGGATGCCTTTTTCTACATTTCGGGCATAATATGCTTAATACAGGGTTTTCCTCTTCCTGTTTTTTCTTAACCTTTAGAGTGTCTAACTAAGAGCCAATTGTTCCTAAAATATCCGTTTTAAAATTTTCCAAAAGGTTTCCCAGTTCAATTCTAGGTGAGATCGGAAGAGCGTCGTGTAGGGAAAGAGTGTA